>JBAMJV010011286.1:0-22992 GCA_037951105.1 Echinarachnius parma
CCCGTGATTGACGCCCCTGGTGTATCCCCCTCCCACAGAGAAGATTTTGCATTTATATATAATATATATACTTGAAATGGTGCAATTTGGTGCACGTCACACAAGCAGCCAGAGCTATGCCAGCCTACACTGGAACCCGGTATACAGAAAACAAGACGCAAGTTACACAACAAACTGAGATAATCTGTTCGCGCGCGAAGCGCGCATCAAAAATTGAAAGTGGATGTATAAATTACTTTTTTAACGTTAGAATTAACAAGTCTTAGCTCATACAACTAATGTTTTCTTTCCCACTCGTATACAGATACACAAAAAAAAAAATATATCCTTCCCTAAAACCTGGGGGGGGGGGGGGATGATTGTACATGTCATCCCCCCACCTTGTGAGGTGGGGGGGGGGGATGCATCCCCCTCATCCCCCCCCCCCCCCCCCCCCCCCCCCCCGTTGTCTACGCCCCTGGGGATAGGAGACTAAGTTTTGAAATTGTACAAGACTAAACAAAATGGGACAAAATCCAATGCTCATTTTTTTTGTATAATAGTTAGGGTTCATAATAATTGGCAAGTATGAGCCATCATCATGTGAAATAGAATATCACTTGTTTATCGGGGTCAGTGGATCGCATCTGCAGAGCGCGGAACCCATGTTGATCATCATGCTGCAGGGGGTCATCATCAGCCGTCATCCCTCGGCTTCGGCGCGGCTGTAAGCGCGCGCTCTACGGCTCTGGGTACGGTACACGGTTTGCAAGTGCACTGGCAGTTTTAGGGTCTTGCAGGCCTGTAGAAACAAATGATCATCTACCCTCTTGGAATGACGTCTTCGAATCGGTGCTTCGAGTCAGTAAAAATTGACGGACCGGATCGGACAGGCATGGACAAAGCCTATTATCGTATACCATACCAGCCTAGCTTCGATATAGCTTCCTAATCCTAGCTTCTTACGTTACCGGGTACACTTAGGATAAGGTGGATACCACCTGTGCAGAGTTGGATACTGGCGCTTCACCAGCAGTGCATGCAGTGCAGTGCAGTCGAGTGTCCCTTGCCGTCGCTCCCACCAGTTTCGATCTCTGCGATGTGTGGAATGATTTTTCTGTCATGAGCTGACTACAATCAGTCAGAATTGTGATAATCGTCGCTGTAATATCAATCAATCAATCAACGTGACCAGCTGAAGCTGACTGGGCTGTGTACTGTACGTGCAAATGTTGACAGTTCAAAGTCCAAATTTCCTCTTGATCGTGCGCATGATGCAAACCTTGTCAATGTCATGGTTTTGGCATCCGTTTTACATTTTTTGGAGTCATTGTTGCGCAATATGTCGTGATCAGCTGGTGTGCTAGTTTTGTGAATGAAGGAATTGTTTTGGGATCTTGGATTTGTGATTGACAGAGTAATCCTTTCATAATTACTATTAATTTTATCTACTTCAATTAATTATAATGATTATCTAATATAATCTATTTAAAGACAAAGCCCCTAGGCGGGCCTATAGCTTGACTTGCACTGGAGTTACAGTTAGTTGAGTGTCTTGTTTAAATTTTGCAATCCTTCACTTCAACTTTAAGAATGGATAATCTGCTGCAGTGATGCTACTGTGCTGTCTCGGACCTCCATCAATCTTCAAGATTCATACAAATGATAGATGCTGAGCTATACACAAAACTTACATCAAGCTGCTTCATGACATTATATGTCATACAAGTGTGAATACATTTTAATTTTTATTGAGTAGACAGTCATGACAGTGTCAAAGATTCACTAGATTTGGAATGGTATATCTAGTCATTGTTGAACAACAGGAATTACAAATGCCATTTTATTTTTAATATGAGAAATAACATGAAGAATGTCAACAGTAACAATTCCATTACTTCCTTCGAACAGACGAGTAATTGCGTCCCATCAATATCCAGGTATTGTGATGAAAATGACGATGACGAAAGAACGTTACTGGAAAACGAGACGATTAGAGAGAGATCCAGTGTGCAAGTTAATGATGAAGTTGTGACCGAGGCCGAAGGAAATCGGAGCGTAACCGAGGAAGATGAGAAGAAGTCTCGGCCGTACACGAGAAAACAAAAAATCACCTTTGCTGGAATCGCCTTTGTATACATCGCAGATTATGCACTCTATTCAGTTCTAGCCCCGTTTTTTCCAGTCGAGGTAAGTGACAATTGGAAAATCAAAAAAGTAAATTGTATTTTATTTTTTCATACACTGTACAATCAATATTAAAAAGATATGTAATTTGCAAATAAAAATGCTATTTAATACAAGATATTATTCAAGAAACCCATAGTGGAAGAATCGGCAAAACTATACTTTAGTAGGCTTAGAGAATTTTGGTCGCTAACTTCAACCCTAACCCTAACCCTAACCCTAACCCTAAATTTGGTGGCTATAGGTCAGATTTAGTGGCTATAGGTCAGATTTAGTGGCTATGGTTAGATTTAGTGGCTATAAGTTAGATTTATTGGGCAGTACGAAAATTGAAGTTAGCGACCAAAATTCTCTAAGCCTACTAAAGTATAGTCTTGCCGAAGAATCTCATCTTCCTATTTACTATCACAAAAATATGCAGATCTATGATAAATCAGAAGTTGCTAGTGATTGCTTGATATTTATGGTATGGTTGCTGAAGATGATGATGATAATAACTAAGAATGATGAAGATGATGATGGTTAATGGTGATATCAATGAAGATGATGATAATGATGTTCTTTGATAATAATGAAGAAGATGGTGATGATGATGATGATGATGATGATGATGAGGAGGAAAACGATGGAGGTAATGACGATCTACATTGTATTTTGACAAAGATTGTGGTGCTGGTTAATATGATGATTATTATATGACATTGATCGTGATGACTGACATCAAATTAGGATAAAAATGTCTGACACTGGCCCCGTTGCAGAAAGAGATACCACCGATTGTAAGTTACAATTAATTGTAAGTCAGATCATAAAAATGCCCAAATTTGATTAGTTGAGACGCGCAAATGTTCTGTGTTCTGACTTACAATTAATTGTAACTTACTACAATCAATTGTATCTCTTTTTGCATCGGGGCCCATGTGTTCTAAATGCGCATATATATCTGATTGGTTTATTTTTTGACTTACAATCAATGGGACCACTGAGTGATGAGCTTATTAATGATTTTTTAATCTGATACCGGATTATCAAATTATCTTTGAAAAATACATTTGAATAAACTTGCCCGTTGATTTATTGAATTTGTTACATAATGAATTGTTCGTGTTCTGAATAAATTAAGAACAATTCATTTCAATTCATAGCTCTTAGAAATATTTATGTTCCACCAACAAAGTTTGATTTCAATAAAACAATTAGGTTAAAAAGAGTGGAAATAAATTCAAATTGAAATTATAGAGATGTTGTGACACGATCAGATTTAAACATTGGCTGCAAAGCAAGGAAGCCGAGTTCAAACCCAAATAAATGCCCCAGTACAGCACTCGTGTCCTCCCACCCAGGTGCAATATATGGGTACATGAATGAGAGTGTGTAAATTGTAAAAGCATGAGTGCGCTATAAAAGTAGCACCTGCTGGAATCCTCCCCAGGGAATTGATAGAGTGCACAACGGTGAACAAAATACACAAGGGTTCGGGGGCAAATTCGCCCCTGAAAATCACAAAAGAGTGTCATTTTCATGCAGGCAAGCTTCAAAAGTAGCCCCCAAAAGATACATTTTTATTTTTTTCCCCTGGTGCACAATTAAAGGGATAATTGAGTTTTGGTAAAGAGAGTACAGTTTTGGACAGAATTTTAGTAACCAAAAACCTGCACCATTACATTACAATGCTCGAAAGGAATACAAAATGACAATAACTATTTAGTAAAAAGCATCATTAAAAAAGAGCTGTTAAAACTCAAAAGGGCGCTCCTCTCTAAAAAACTCATCGGTTTCAACCATTTAAAATAAAATATGCATGTGATGTTTTATTGAAATAGTGATTACAATGTAGATCTATCAACAACTATTTAAAACCCATTGTAATTTTTTTAAAAGAGGATCATTTAAAAAATTTGTTTTACGGCTGGTTCAAAATTATCAAATAATTGTGGGGCCCCACAATTATTACAAATGGTTATATGTTTATGGATATTTTAGCAATTTCTTAACCGATTTTTATCAAATAAAGTTTATTCTGTCATTAAAAATAAAATTCTATACTCTTTCAAATTTGACACTCAGTTTTTCATTATCTCACAGAAAAATTATTTTGTGTATCGCCCTCTATACTCAACTATCCCTTTAAGTGGCCGATTTAAAAATAATATTAGATGCAGGTCCCTCTGGGAGAACAGAGCAAAAGCGCTGAAGAGGCTAACCTGGATAAATGACACTTTACAAAAAACAAAAATGAAGTGGAAATGTAAGCTTATTAGTTACTTTACATCTACATGTATCTGATTTCTTCAATGAAACAAACAAAACAACAAGTTACTTTGAACTTGTTGAACAACCTGCAGTGAAGTGGTGTATAATAAAGCAAATTTTATTTTATTTTTGAATTGAACATAATTTTACAATTGAGGTTAGCAAACACAGATTAGATTACAATTTTTTTGGCTGTGATCCAATCTTGATAAACTGTGCGCAAGAACTTTGTCAATTAGCAGTGATACATTTTACCACAGTAAACCCAAACAAATTGTCTTCAATGCATGGGCATGTAAACTGTAATACACTTAGACCATGGACCAATGTTGAAAGGTTGTGCACAAAAAATGTAAACAGGAAGGTATCCCTTATCCCCAGACAGGGTATCTTGCCTAAAGGCATCTTTAATATGGTCTATCGGGCTTTAATGGGGTATGCATGGATTGTACTAGGAGATCCGTGGGGTACGTCATGCCCAAGGCATCTTCCCTTCTGCTGTATTAAGGACCTGTCTTGTTACCTCCGCCAATGAAGTAAAATATTGAGTGATTTTTCCCAGTCTTTAAACCACAATTGCGTGTATACAAATTACAAACCCCATTCTATGATGAATAGTTCTAACAAAGTTTGAAGAATTTATAAAGCTTACTTTGTATCAAGAAGCCTGAGGGAGTACTATACAGGGTGGCCCAAAAAAACCGGAACGGGGCACTTCCCAAAATAAAGTACCAACATATTTATGTCCATCGGATAGGGTGTCTTTTCCAATGAACAACGATACCAAGAACAGTAATTTTGGTCGTGTAGTTTTTGTTTTAAGACGCTGTGAGTGAGACCATGTCAGGTGCCCATTTTTGTATATTTTTACCTCGTCAATGCCAGTTAAATTGCACTCCCGGCCCGTTATACCATTCAACGAACATGTCCATTATCTCGGCACACGGCTGAGTGCACACTAACAATGGCGCGCCTTAGGGTCCATGGTTCAACTGTATGAAAGGCGGTACGTGCGATGTATCAAGCACTGGCTCGGTAAAAATTGACAAAAAAGAGAACCTGACATGGTGTCACTCCCAGCGCCCTAAAACAAAAACTACACAACCAAATTGACTGTTCTTGGTATCGTTGTTCATTTGAAAAGACACCCTATCCGATGGACATAATACATTTGTTACTTTATTTTGGGAAGTGTCCCGTTCCGTTTTTTTTGGGCCACCCTGTATAACTCCACACAAGTTTGTGAGTGCAGGTATAGTACATTTGGTGGAGTACGTTTTCTGCACTCCAATGCAAATGGATGCTAAACAGTGCACAAACTGAATGTTACGTGACCCGATTTAAACTGGTCAATCAGATTACAGAACATTCTTGGAAGTTGTATGAATACAGAATATAAACAAATTTTGTTTCATACCTATTTTTTATATTCAATAATGAAAAACACATTTTTATGCAAAAACAGATAAAAGCATAATGACCAATTTGACTCCTTTTGGTGCAAAGACTGATAAACACACAATTTGCATCTACATCTAGATCATCCAAATAGCACTGTCATTTCTCCCATGCTCCAAGTATTGTCTTTTTGAACTTTGAACTTTTGAAGGGTAAAGTCATTTTGACAGGGCGTTTATCGAGCATGTCAACCCCAAGGGCCAGGCTTCTTCCCTTTTATACTTGCCGACTGTCCCTACTTTAAAAGGTGCAGTCCCTACATATTCTGTTGGACTTGAGCCGGAACTTGCATGATCCTGATTTCTCTATCTTCTTCAGTTCTTCGATCACTCTCCAAGAGTATTCTGAGGAAGAAAAAAACAGTTCTACAAACCTACAGATTCAATAGCATTCTACAAGATAGACCTCTCATTTCTTTTTCTTTAAAATACAAAATTTTCTAATCATAATAAACTAGCTGTACCCGCGGAAATCCGCGGGTTTTTTGTGAGAGAAAGGCGATGACGATATAGCGATACTTTAAAACTTTATTATTCCCAAAGTATGAGTATTGGTATTTCCCGAAGTGCCCCTGATATTTGTTTGTAAGACACGGAAGAACTAACTGTCAAATTTGAAAGAACAAACAATTTTAATGACAGAATAACCTTTATTTGATCAAAATCGGTTCAGAAACGGATGAAATATCTACACCATAAACATATTTTTATTCAAAAATTCTACACCGGGGGAAAGTTGTTGATGATAATCTCTATTGAATCATTATTTTAACAAAACTTAAAATGCACAATTTTGTATGAAAATGGCCAAAACCAACCATTCTTTTAGAAAGCGCCCTCTTGAGTTGCAATGACTCTTTATGAATGATAACAGAGGATTTACTTAGTCGTTTGTAATTGTGTATACTTTTCGAGCATGGTGAAATTTTAACTATTATTTTGTACCGTAACGGTGCAGGTTTTGATTACTAAAGTTAAGTTTAACCAATACTCAACTATCCCTTTAAATAGGACAAAATAAACACGGGCGACTCAATCCCGCCCCAGTGCACAACACGTCGGGCCCCGTCCAACGATACATCCGGTCAGTGTATTAAATTAGATACAGTTATGCTCGTGTACTTGCTAATAAAGTAGCTTCGCCGCTCCACCCCACCCCCCCCCCCCCCTCCCCCTCCCTCGACCACAATTGCCTGCATGAAACATAACCCCGTGTCCCCTAAGCTTTTCATATCCAAACTAAGTTCTTCGGCGTATATATTTTGTCATATTCTTGTGAAAACCGATGCTGATTTTTCTTTGAAGGGAATAGTAGCCGTCTATAAGTATATATAGTATATGTATTGCATAATAAATGATCAGATACCTCCCACATCCATTCTACCCCCCCCCCCCCCTCCCCGGCCCCCAGACGTCTTGTCTGGTATAGTACAAATGTAGTAGCTTCCACTGATTCACGGCTGGCATAATACAATAATCTTACCGCAAGATGGCGAGAATGTATAATCGTGTACGGAGCGAATGAGCAAAAGAGTGACCATTGTCGATGGTCAGTGAGCTATGCAAACAAACTCCGTTACGGCGGGGGTGATTAAGAAGACTCCGTTGGCTTAATACAATGCACAGCCTTCTGCCTGAGTGTTATGAGCGCAGCTAAATTGAAGTTGTCGCATTTTGTCGTCGATGCACTTACAAACACAATGCCAATCGGCAATAGCGATCATAACCATACCATCCGCGTAATATAAATATTGATATTTATCAAAACCTGGGTAGTTTCGCAACGTGTTATATCTAAAATGGTTTCTCAATATATTATTTGTTTTATCTACTCCAATTTATATTCTTACAAATAATTTTACGGCGATAAATCGTTAGTCAATGCTCGGCGCCTTAGATAGACAATGCCGCATTGCTGACTTTCCCTTTTCTTCGATCTGGAGGACGACCACGGGGCGGGAGCGACTCGGGAATGCCTTATTGTCCTCCGCAAAACGTATATCCTTCGATCCCGACGGTCGGGGAGTCGCCGAATTCTCGGGGTGAGGATATCTCGAGTGGGAGGCATTTGGGGGGTTGAAGCTTACCGTATTAATATAATAGATGTGAATTTACAAATTCCCTAAAAAAAAATCTTCAGGGGTGCTATCCCTGCACCCCTGCTGGGATGTTGCCCATAGATCCATAACACAAGTCCATATTCCAGATAAATTTATTTGGCAGGTATGCCCTTTTGTTTTATTATAATCATTATGGTCGCTTTTAGACAAGGGTTTAATGGGGTACGATATTACCATATGATGACACGCGCAGTACCCGGGGTACCGTTGTACCCCGGTATCCTGCGTTGTGTAGCGCCATCTTGTGTCCACCCAAAGTACAACCGTACCGCAGGGCAATCATGGACGCCGCTGGTGTATTGCGTTGTGCATGCAGCGCTTGTATGCACGCTGCCCCAGGCGAAAAGAGAGCTTTTTGAACGTTAGTAAAGCATAACGAAAATAATTTCATACTCTTTGGTACCCCAGTGTACAGCCCTGAAAAATAAATAAATAATTAAACAAAATGGCGGATTTTCATTTGGTACCCCAGGGTACCATATATGTCATCATATGCCCAAGGCATCTTCCTCAGTTAATTGATATTAATTATGTTCCAATTTCTGACAGGAATTCAATGTTGCGTATTGGTCCCAAGGGATCTTCCGGGCTCAATGTTTTTTTCTTCTTCAATGTCTTGTCTTTTTTTTGGTGGCAAGGGCCAGTGAGAGTAACTAGGGTCTTGGAAGTGGTTGATTTGTGGTCGAGAGAGAAGGAACAATTATAATAATTGGACTAATTACTCTGGAACTATGCTCGAGGCAGTTTATGTTCGTGTTTGCGTTCATGTGTGGCCTGTGTGTCAAGTTGTCAACGTTTCATTATATTTTTGTTTCTGCCTGTAGAGTTAACACTTTACATCAAAAGAATTTTAAACAAAGTCATTTTTTTCTTCTCTTTATTTGCTTAGAATTATTATTTATAAGTTGTAGTGTGTTAAATTGTGAAATTATAGATTAAGAAGTATGTAGAATATAATATCCTTTCTTCATGTAGGCTGGCACAACAGAAAGGTGTGTCAGCACGAGAATTTTAACAAAGTCTTTCGACACAAGTATGTTCTTTGATCTTTAATTCTTATTTATTGTTAAATTTGTATTTGTGATACCATATCAATAATATAACATTTAATTATCTTTTTTTATGCAGGCACAAAAGAAAGGCATTTCAACATCAGTGAGTGGTCTGGTCTTCGGTGTTTATGCGCTGGTCAGCTTTATCGTTTCCCCTATTGCTGGCAAATACGTAAGCATCATTCACTTTAAAGACATTTCAGTACAGTTGAACAATTATAAGTCATGTACATGTAGGCTTCAATGCAGGAATTAATTTTGTATTTTAGTGGGCTACTTTTTCAATCTGATGGATATCAACAAATATTTAACATAATACCATCTATGGTAATTTTAGGGGCTACCTACTGAATTTAGGGGGCAAAATTGCCCTCGGCCCCCCGAATATTTCCTACCCTGGTAGGCTTCCCCTTTTCAAATGTAGCACGTTTCACTGGGTAGTAAAAAACAACTTTACAAATATGACAATTTTAATCAACAAAATGAGATTTTGGAACAACAAGTGAAGAAACTAAGTTATGTACAGAATAAAGATTGTGAAATGCGAATTGTACAATTTTATTTCTAAAAGGGCTACCAAATACCAGCTACATGAACATAAGACAAACATAAGATTATCATGTTACTTTTTCCTTCTCCTTTCTGCGGGTATTGTAAGCCTGAGGGCAATTATCTAAACAAATAAATTGTGACTTTATTCGTTTTTTAGACAGTGTAACCACGTCATATTGTATGTCAGGGATAAAACAAAACATAACCAGACAGTGGTAGTTTCTCAATCTGTCCTCAATCCTTCCTGATGAGGTTGTCTAAGTTCTAATAATCTCAAAGATTTCAGGCCTTGTTTTAATCATTGGGGTCCACCAGTAAGGATATTCCAAGACTAAAAGAAAACATTTTAAGACCTAGTTTTCAAACCTGGATTCTAGCCTCTAGTCTACATTCGTGAAGGTAGGTTAGCTCAAGTTTTTGTTGTTTTTGTTTGAGGGAGAGGTGGAGGGGGGGGGGGGGACTTCAGGTCTGTACAGAGATTGCATGCTGTCGCATATTGCTTTAGTTTGAATTTGGACAAAAAACTTTTTTTCCAGTATTTAAGCCCAAGTGTTTAATAATTCATGAATCATGGTACATGGAATATATCTTCTCTATGTCTTTCAGGTCGCCCAAATTGGTTCAAAATTCATGTTCTTCAGTGGGACCTTCTTGAATGCAGGATGCACTATACTGTTTGGGTAAGTTGTTGAATACTCATGTGAGTGGATGAAATGATGGAATTAAGAAGCTGTTTATTAATTATCAGCCTTATTACATTTGTACAGTGGAACCTTTTTATACCAAGGTCCTAAAATCAAAATCAAATCAACCAAACATTCCAGTTAACATTTGTTTTCTTTCTGCCTATTCACAGTGTGATAGGTGGCATAGAGGATCCCCAGACCTTCATAATCTATTGCTTTGTACTGTGGAGGCCGTGGGCGCGGCTTGCTTGAAGTCACTGCTGCTTAGGTTCTAGACTTTCTTATAATCTTAATACCTTCTTAGAACCATTTAAATTTTTGTGTGATGCCTGCAGTTTGCAACAAAACATTCCTTTAAGATGGTTTGTTTTAAAATACCATTTCTTTTATTTTCTACCTATTCACAGTGTTTGTTTTAAAATACATTTTTATTTTCTGCCTATTCACAGTGTGATAGGTGGCATAGAGGATCCCCAGACCTTCATAATCTATTGCTTTGTACTGCGGAGTGTGGAGGCTGTGGGCGCATCTTGCTCTATCACTGCTGCTATGGCGATGGTGGCCACTCTCTTCCCAGACAATGTTGCCCAAATGGAAGTAAGTCTTCTAAAGTTGGTGCAATCCTCTCAGTCTTAAAATGTAGTTTGTCTATAATAACTCATTTTGTGCATATATAATATGTGGTCTTCTTGCCTTCCTGCGTGATGATTAGTTTGGCTAATAACAAATTGCAATTGGTCTATTACCAATGGGTTGATATTAAGTGCACTTGACTCTTCCTTTTACAATTTGAATATCCATGTATCAAAGATAAAATAAATTTTTATCCTGTACATTACTGAACAGAAATGAGTGCTCCCTTCTAACAAATATTGGACTATTTCATGCTCACTGCTCATATTGGCAGCTTTTTATTGTATAAGCATAACAAAGTAGTTTTGTCCAATATTCAAAGATGTTTCCATAATTGTCTTCAGGTGGCTTTGTACCCACAACTTACAGTAAGTATACTAACTTGAATCTTGTGAAATGTGTTGTATTCATTATAACAATTAATTTTTAAAATTAATCTCCAGGGCCTTTTAGAAATGTGTGCTGGTCTTGGTCTGATGATTGGCCCTGCTCTGGGAGGTGTCATGTACAAGGTAGGAACATGTAATATACTTGTGTAAAGATAAATGTGCACTAAAACCTGTCAGTATGGTGACCACCTATTAAAGGGGACCACCAGGCAAAGAACAAGTCATAATTATACGTTTTGCTACCCTTTTGTGATAACAAATATATACCCAACATTTTGCAAAGGGTTGTAGAATTCATGAACAATGCGATTAATTACCACCGCTTACGGAACCACTGCTATTTCCTGGTTCCATACTCGCCAAACATTTGCGAGTGCGCCAATCCTCTTCACGCGTACGTTTGGAGACAATAAATCCCGGACGATTCGTATATCCACGATGCGCTCTGCACGTTCGCTCTGCACAAAGGTAGTCTTCGTTCAAGGGAACCCGTACGATTATGTTGTAGTATGGTGATGCGTTTTCCAATAATATATTTTTTCTGGAAACATATTTATCTGAACTTGTTGATGGAATAAACTACTTAAGATGTTATCTTTGATTAATAGGAATATAATTTGTGGGTCGTGGTACCCTTTAAGGGAAATAAGAAAAGTGAACACTGTAGACAGGTCATGACCTCTGTCTGAGACGGGTTCATTTATGTTGTCTTCCTCCGCAAGAGATCACTTCCAGTATAGGGCAGGTAAAATTATGATGTTGGCGCCTATAGACAGGTGACCATCCTATTAAGACAGGTATATGTATACCGAACCTGCTCAGGATGTTCTCATTTGAATAAATGCCTCTTCCAGAAAGAAGGTAGAAGCAGTAATTAAGGTGTTTAGATTGTTGAACTAGTTGGTCTATCCTGATCTGATTATCCCATTAGGGAGGTTTCAACTTTCAATTTCAGGGGGGGGGGGGGGGGTGTTTCACAGAGATCCTAAGTTGATCTTAGCACTATTAGGTGGTCTTAAATATTATGGAAAGCCATTAGTGTCTTGAAACATTTTTGTAAAAGTTATGTTGAAATGCATAAAATGTTGAATCAAATCATACATATTTTCTAATTATCAAAGAAATTTCATGAATTTTATGTGAAGATTATGAATCTCTTTGATAATTAGAAAATATATATGATTTGATTCAAATTTTATCCATTTCAACATAGCTTTTATCAAACTTTCAAGAAACTAATGGCTTTCCATAATATTTAAGACCATCTTACTGCTAAGATCAACTTAGGATCTTTGTGAAACACCCCCTGGTGGTAGAAGATTGGAAGTTTTTAATCAGAGCAAATAACTAAAATGCATTAATGCGCTTGAAACTGAAAGAGTGTTCTCTATCCCTCCCTGTGCATTTGCAGAACGTTGCTCAGCCAATTTAAAGTCTGGTCTAAAAGCAGGAAAAACGTGAGGGTCAATTGACTCTTCTTTTAACAAAAATAAATAGTGTTATTTGTGCTGTACCCGACTTATTTTCAGTGATCTGTATTCAATTTCAATTTCAATTTTGAAAAACTAGTGTTATTTGACATATGACTCCCTTTATAGGGCTGAATTATACACATGTTTATGAAATATTCAGCCATATACAGCAACATTTATTATTTTGTATTTTGATTGTTTGACAGTATGGATATTGTAATTCCTTGTATTTTTAATTCAATAATAATATAAATAATATTTTCTTTACTCAATGAAAAATACAATACAATTTTATAATTGTAATTGTATGCTTTGTATAATGTTGTGTGTGATTTATTCAATGTATATACAATTTGTATTTTTTGTTGAAAATGGAAATAAATTTGACGTTTGACATCGTTATCTCTGTCTCTGCAGGTTGGTGGCTACAGACTCCCCTTCCTGGTGCTTGGTATTGTGGACATTCTGGTGTGTTTACTCACCATGCTCATCATTCCAAACATGAGTAAGTCATTATACATCTTGGTATAAAAATGTTCCCTTTATGATTCTAAAATCCCAAAATTGAGTACATTATAGAGGGCCATTCTTTGAAAAGTGAAACTTTTTCGGAAAAATTGAAGTTTTATTTTTCTGTAGTTTTGTTCCATTTTTGGAATGATCCATGTGTAAAGTTTCATGAAATGCATGATTTGAAGTTTAAAATGAAACTTTTTTACTCATTTGCATAAATTTACATATTTCAATATTTTTCTAATAATCATAATTCAGAAAATAATCAAGATATCAAAAGGATAATTAGCAAGCTCATTCTTCTCACTTTCCTGTACAGGTTGATACCAACTTTGTAAAAATTCAACCTTTCATTCTTTTCTAAACCCGATATTATAAAGTTCCCATTTTTCCATTCATATTGTACATGTCACACACGTGACCACCCCAAAATGTCACACACGTGACCAGACGTTGCCACATAATTAAGTACTATAAAAAACAACGGTTTGATATAATTCTCATTCATTGCTATTGTTGTACTTACAAATGTATAGTACTTCTCTGGTAATAAGATGGACATTATAGCTATTCATATTTTAAAGAATTTTCCAAATGAAATTTAGTTATGAAAAAAGCGCTCCGTGCGAAGTCACACACGTGACCCATGCCATTTGACCTCTGACATTGAGTTACGTAATCCTTATAAAATCTTTTGTGTTAAGTTTGAAAGACTACAACATATTCAAGTCACATATGAAGTAAAAATCATTATAGTCTCATACTTACTGAAATATAAGCATCCCATTTCAAAATTTGTCATGTTTTGGGTCACACACGTGACCAAGAATGGCCCTAGACCACAATATACCTGTAGATGAGGGGTTAATTGATTTGTTGATTGTTTTCTTATTAAGGTATGTTTGTATACATTAGATTAGAGAAAGATTTAATATGAATATTGCATTTGAAATTGTATTGTGATCTTTTTTACAAGTTCTAGTTTCTATGTGTCTTATTGGAAAATGTCCTGATATTGTATATTATATTTGGGGTATTTTCTATCTTCAGATTACCCTTTTTGGCTTTGAATCTAAATCTAAAAAAATAAAAAGCTCTCCCCTTTTCTATCAAATGAATTTCTGACCTGAGAATGTACCTTTTATCTAGGCATTTATGACAGGTTTCGATTGCTACAGAATAATAATTCATCTACTACTGAAACTGCTATCATTTTGCAAAAAGAAAAGCACAACAACAGCAAAAATAATATTTAATTTGGATCTGTTCCAGTTATGTGTTGTGATTCATCCAGCTGTAGTGAATTACAGGCATTTTATCTCTAGAGCTGTTATGATACTGTGAGCTCCTTGTCCAGTTTGAACAAGGTTTTCTCACATCTAAGTATTGCTATGAAGTGTGATAAACATAATTCAAGTAAAATGTTTGGATATATAGTATAAGAGATGACGGATCAATGCCAATCTTTAACAGTTCTGGAGCTTGGTGTTAAGATATGAAGAAATTTGATTTAATTGATGAAAAAAAACATAACTGTAATTTAGAATAAACTTAAATTCTACTGATTATAAGTACAAGAACAAATTACACTACATGTAGCTACAAATAAAAAAAAAAATACAATGTAAATTTAAAAAAATCATATTTAAGAATTTTCTGTAGCTTAGAAGAAAACACTTGTGGATTATATATAAGCTTGTTTTAAAGTGGACCTGATCTAGGCAGTTAGGACCGCTTTAGATTACTGCAGTCTTATCATGATTAAACTTAAGTACTGCAACTGCTGTCATTGTAAAAGAAATAGTGCTAATATTTATTTTGGGTCTGGTAAGTGTTGTGTTGTGATCTTTCAGGTACCAGTCATGAATTGAAGGCATTTGTGACCGGCTATAGCAAAACCTGGCACTTGTCGGTAATTCATGTTTTGAAGAAATTGGCATTTTAAGTTCACACAATGTGTGTAATTTAAAAGACCTATGACTGTAAAATTGAAACAATCATATCTTCGCCAATTATTGACCAATTAGTTAGAACAAAAGATCAAATAAAAGCTTGTGATGAGGCCTTTGTAACCAGTATGAAAATCTACATTTTGATTTTTACCGACAAGTGCCGGGGTTTTGCTAAAGCCGGTCACATTTGTCTTTTCAGTCATTGTCCAGTTGAATGAAGTCTCAATCCTCAAATCTATAAATTAAAAAAAAAACCTGTTCAGGATGGTAAAAAAACCTGTTCAGGATGGTAAAAAACTTTTTAAAGTTTTGGACGCTGAGTTAGAGATTATGGATCAAAACTAGTTTTGGGAATTTGGTTTTATGGTTGTGGGACAGGTATTTTATGTTTTAATGAAATTAAATTGAAAGTATTATGTTTCTTTGTATGTTTCAGGTACATGTATGATGTATGTAAATTTCAGCAAATTTTATTGTAATATGATTTGTTGTAATGATTTTGTGAATTTAGAATGAAAACTCTATTCAGTTCAAGCTAAGGATGGATTAAAGCATGGTTCTCTGTTTAAGTGTGTTATGAGAGGTACAGGTAGTCTGTTTTTTACCTTATTGTGAAAATTTGATATTAATGTAATGATCTGATATATTTAATCAACATTTTGATTCTTAATAACTTGAATACATAGTATGCATCTGCAATCTCTTTTTAAGGTCAATCTTGGGGTGAATTAAAGCTTGGTTCTCTGTTAAAGTTCATGATGAGCCCGGTTCTTTGGCCGATGTCACTTGCTCTCATTGATGGCTTTTCTCTCAAATTTTGTTGCAAGTAAATTTTAAAAATTATATTTTATGATATAATGATTTGTTGAATTCATAGTATGTATCTGCAATCTCTTTTCAGGTCAATCTGAGGGTGAATTAAAGCCTGGTTCTCTGTTAAAGTTCATGATGATCCCGGTCCTCTGGCCGATGTCCCTGGGGATCATCATTGCGTCCGCTGCGATGACCTTCCTCGACCCCACGCTGTCTCTTCATCTTGAAACGGTGAGTCAATGAATAGCTATTACCATAATTCAATTTAAATTTTCATGCCATTCAGTTCAAGTATATTTTTATTCCAAGAGGCAAAATAATCACAGATAATATTAAACAACGATGACCTTCCTGGAGCCCACACTGTCCCTCCATCTTGAAAGCTTGAGTCAAGCATAATTTATACAACTAATTCAATTTGTATTTTCCGGCCATTCAGTTCAAATTGATTTACGATTTTCCTAGAGAAAAATCATCACAGGTGTAAACTGCATAAATTTATAACAAATTACCATAATTCAAATTTATTTTTCCATGCCATTCAGTTAAAATTGATTTACGATTTTTCCTAGAGAAAAATCATCACAGATGTAAATTACATTTAAATTTATAGCTCAAATGCTCTATAGATGAGGTCAACTCTTAACTGTTGAATCCCTTTCATTCATATCAATTCAAATGTGTTTTCATGCCTCGAGAGATAAACACAGATTAATATTAACACAATCATTTTGAGGTCAAATTGTATTCGTAAAAGGAACTTGCTAATTTTGTTAGGGTGTAAACAAGATAGGGCTTGCCCAGTCTACCATGTGGTTCATGAAAGAAGTATGCATGTTTCTTTGAGGTTTGATATTTAATTTTTGTTTCAACATTATTTTTAAATGTTATTTATTTATTCATTTAATTATAGTAATTAGTGAATAATAACCCTTTGGGGAAAAATATTATTGTTATTGTTTTCAGCATTATTTTTTCAGCAGTATTATTTAATTTCTATTATTATTATTATTGTTGATGGTATTATTTATTCTACTATTTTGGTGGGATTTTAGTTCAACATAAGCTGTAATCAATAAAAATAATGTACAAATATTGTAAAATTATGAGACCTCTCGAGTTGGTAAAAAATGTGTGTAGTTTGTGTATGTATTAAAGACCAACGCTGCCCAATTTTTTTTTTCTTTCCACCAGTAAACTTACTTCCCGTAGGTCAATAGATCAAAAGTCTACCTCCTGTACTAGGTCAGTAGCTATAAACCATTGTCTACAAAGTTTAGTTGATTCCCTATGGGTTTGTGATAATTATGAAATTAAATAATCTCTCTCATTGTAATGACGACCTTCTGAAAGATGGAAGTCAAACATCCATATAACAAACTCTTCATCACCATTAGGATATCTTATTATAGTGCAGACATCTATTAGTCTAAACTAAATTATAACCTATTGTTTCAACGTAGTAGTGTAAAAAGGTGAAACTTGTCAACACCAACAAACATGCGCATTTCTGTTACAACCCCCAAAGAAACAGAATTCCATGAACTACATTATTGTATTACACAGCAGAACTTATTTAATGTATCATGATACATTCTAATTTATCATCATTGAAAAAGAGGGTTGTATTAAAATGTGCAGTGTCATCATGTACATGTACATCTATTACTTTCTGCCAATAAAAAGTCTGCATGTAAAAATTTGATAGCCTTTTTATTATTTCGAATGAGTAAGTTTACAGACAAACCTTCTTGGCACGTTCGCGTTCTTGTGAAACTACATGTACGTAGCTAGGGCAGCAAGGGAGAATACCCCAACTGACCAATGTGTCAATGCGAGTTCCTAGGTCCTATTTAGGGTTTCCCTCGCGGTACTTCAGTAGTTTTATCTGCAGACTTTGACTTTGAGAGACGTCAAGGAAGGGTCGTCTACCCTTTAGCTAGCAGACTGCTGGTCAGCTGTCAGAAAATTATGCTGGACATCAATGATTCTTTATTACATCCGAGTTACAATCTGCTTGTTTGAAAGTTTGCTAGATGTCGGCGTATGACATCCGAGTTGCAATCTGCTTGTTTGAAAGTTTGCTAGATGTCGGCGTATGACATCCGAGTTACAATCTGCTTGTTTAAAAGTTTGCTAGATGTCGGCGTATGACATCCGAGTTATGACTGCTTGTTTGAAAGTTCGCTGGATGTCAGCGTATGACATCTGAGTTATGACTGCTTGTTTGAAAGTTTGCTGGATGTCAGCGTATGACATCTGAGTTATGACTGCTTGTTTGAAAGTTCGCTAGATGTCAGCGTATGACATCTGAGTTATGACTGCTTGTTTGAAAGTTTGCTGGATGTCACCGTATGACATCTGAGTTATGACTGCTTGTTTGAAAGTTTGCTAGATGTCAGCGTATGACATCTGAGTTATGACTGCTTGTTTGAAAGTTTGCTAGATGTCTGACAGCGTATGACATCTTAGTTACAATCTGCTTGTTTGAAAGTTTGCTGGATGTCAGCGTATGACATCTGAGTTATGACTGCTTGTTTGAAAGTTTGCTGGATGTCAGCGTATGACATCTTAGTTACAATCTGCTTGTTTGAAAGTTTGCTAGATGTCAGCGTGTGACATCTGAGTTACAATCTGCTTGTTTTGAAAGTTTGCTAGATGTCGGCGTATGACATATCTGAGTTATGACTGCTTGTTTGAAAGTTTGCTGGATGTCAGCGTATGACATCTTAGTTACAATCTGCTTGTTTGAAAGTTTGCTAGATGTCACCGTATGACATCTGAGTTATGACTGCTTGTTTAACTCCTTGAGTGCCAAGCTCACATTTTTGCGAGTTACCATACTCACGAATGCCAGTAGAGCATTAAAATACTTGGCACTCAAAGTGTTAAAAGTTATTTTGTCTGCATAATGTGAGATTGAGTATCATTGAGGAAAGGCATACCCCATTTTATATAAAGAAAACTCATCTGTGAAGAAATTATGTAAGACATCCAATATTGACTGTTGTTAGTACTGCTTGTTTAACCCATTCAAGACTATATGATTTGGGTAGGCATTTTCCATCTAGACCCCAGCCTGAGTATTTTGGGGGACCAGTCCTGAATGGGTTGCATTTATTTTGTCTGCATAACATGAACATTGCACAATTCTACTCCTTAACGCTCTGACTGCCGAGTTAAATTTCAAGAATCCTCTAGACCCAGTTCTTTAGACAAGTTTACATGAATAGTTTAGTCCCACTATTCATATACATTTATTTAAAGTTACTTTGTCTGTATAATTTGAAGATTTACGTCAGGTTTAACACTGAAGAATGCTCATCTATCAACTACTAAAAAGCTCAGATCTGTAATGAAATTGCATTAAATGATAAAGAGCAACGAAAAAAGGGATTCCTCCGGGATTCGATCCCGAGACCTCCGTATTGCCAGGCCGGTGCTCTACCGCCTGAGCTATAGAAAACCCTAGTGCGGTGCTCGTCCCTGAAACCCCTTAGTTTTCAATGCTCGTGTGGTCAGAAGCTAATTGTCAGAAGAAATTGTATTAAGACATCAACTTTTTACAAACTCTTATGACTACTTGTTTAAAAGTTATTTTGTCTGCCTAATTTGAGGATTTAGGCCAGTTCTGCTCCCTAAGAATGCATATCTATCTACTCATCTACTGAAAAAAGCTCAGATCTATAATGAAATTGTATTAAGACATCAACATTTTACAAACTATTACATGTATGACTACTTGTTTAAAAGTTAATTTGTCTGCAATGAAACTGAAGATTGCAGACTGGTCTGCCCCCTTAAGAATATTAATCTGTCAACTCCTGAACAATGCTCAGATAGATTAGTAAAGAAACGTGAACAAATTATAACAAATCAACCATTTTCAATGGTTATTTTGTCTGCATACTTTGAAAATTTAGGCCAGATCAACCCCTCAAGAATGCTCATCTGTCAACCCATGATGCAAAGATAAAATCAACTACAAACTGTTTACAACTATTTACAAACCGTTCTAACCGTGGCCTGCTTGTAGAAATTGGATTGAACATTATGACTTGCACTGGTCCATGTTGATCATCTCTAATATTTGCAAACAAATTTAATCTCAATTTCATTCACTTTATTTGTGATTAAGAAAGGTGTTGTAATTGTTCAACGTTCCAATCACAGACACAGGTAGCTGTAATTCAACTCACTAGTCATTGAAACTTTAACTACATGTGATCAAACATTATCAAAAAGGCACATCTAGTCTGACTAATACTTTATTATGGGTGCTGTCACTGCTCAATGTAGTTTAGTTTGTATTACTTAGACTATTATGGTAGAGCTACTCATTGTGTGGCAGACATTGGGAATCGATATTAGCTCCATCTAGTCATTGACCATTGAACTAGACAGACATTACTACATATCAGATCAGATCTAAAAACTTTATCATTATATAGTAGTTCAGTATTACTTTTACAATTCAGCACAAAGATTTACATCATACATTATTGTTATTTGTGTTTGTGAAAAATTTGCTTTTATAATTTCTGAAATGCAGACCTTGGGGTTGCATCTCCCTCTAATCACTGACAACTGAACTGGTCAGATATGGACTCTTCCAGTCTAGATCGTTATCGAAACTCACATTCCAGACGTACCTTGGAAAATTTAAACCTTTTTTGGGGTTATTTGGGATTACAAAAATGACCTAGTAACTTTTTGTTTAACATCCGTAATGCAAACCTTGGGCTTGATGTTATCTCTCTCTAGTAATTGACCACTGAACTAGTCAGACATTAAAGGGTACCACCAGCCAATAATAATATTTCAGTAGTCCATTCCATCAAAGAAGTTCAGAAAAATATGTTTCCAGAAAAATTATATAATTTGAAAAAGCATTGCTATACTTAACTATAAACATGACTTGTTTATAGGTCCGCATACAAAGACTACCTTTTGTCTAGGACGAAATGCATCATCCTAATTCTATTGTCTCCAAATGTACGCATGAATAGAATTGGTGCACTCATGGACATTTGTCGCGTATGGAACCATAAGGCCATAATGGTTCCGTAGGTGGTGGTAATTAATTGCATTGTTTATCACACATATAATTATGTGTTGTTATTTGTCTGGTGGTTCCCTTTAACATATCCAGTCTAAAATTGTATGTTGAGTGCTCAATGTACAGTTTGTATTATTTTACCAATTCAGAACAGTACATTGTACATGCTGGTTATTTGTGATTATGACTTGTAACTTCCGAAATGCATACATTGGGATTGATATTATCTCCATTTACATGTAGTCCCTGACCACTGAACTAGCTAGTCAGACATTAACACATCCAGTCTAAACAAATGTATCACAGTTAAGTTTGTATCATATTACTTAATAATAAATATTGAGATTTGTACATCAAGGTTTTTTGTGAGTATGACCTAGTTACTTGTTGTCTAACTTCCGCATTCAGACCTTGGGTTTGATATTATCTCCCTTTAGTCATTGACCACTGAACTAGTCAGACACTATTTTAAACACATCCAGTTTAAGATTGTATGTTGAGTGCTCAATGTACATTGTACAGTTTGTATTATTTGCAGATGGCCTATGATTTAAAAAAAATAAATAAATAAATGAAAGATTGAGTAATTGTGAACTTCCAAAATTGAACTTATCAGACTCATCTGGTGACCTAGACTGAAACTTTGACAGTGTTGTGTTTTTTTACTTTGGCCTTTTTCATATTAAAGGGGTAGTACAGTTTTGGTAAGGCTGAACTTTAGTAACCAAACCTAGACAGTAACATTATAAACTAATAGTTATAACTCCACCATGCTCGAAAGGTATACAAAATTATTAATGACTAAGTAAAAAGCCCGTTATCATTCTAAAAGAGCCATTAAAACACAAGAGGGCGCTTTCTAAAAAGGTATTGGTTTCAACCATTTTTCATACAAAATAATGCATGTGATGATTTATTGAATTGATACATGATTAAATAGAGAGATCATCAACAACTATTTAAAAAACGCTTTTGAAAAATTTTGAAAAAGTGCAAGCATTTAAAAAAAATTTTGAAAAAAACATATATAAGATCAGATTGATATTTCAGCCATTTCTGGGTCGATTTTGACCAAATAAAGTTTATTCTGCCATTAAAATTGCATGTTCTCTCAAATTCGACACTCAGTTTTTCATTACCTCACAAAAAAATTGTGATGAGCAGCGCCCTCTCTACCAAAACTAAACTACCCCTTTAAAGTATGGCCTATTTTGTTATTGTTATGAAAGATTCTGTAGAACTGTGTAATTTCCTAAATACAGATCTGTAGATTGATCATATTGGTTCCATAAGTGGTCATTATTGGGATCTAGTAAATATGTTGACATTTAAATTTTGCAAAAAGTGACAAAGGGTTGATTATAGGATTGTGCATTTGAATGGTCTGACTCTGATATGTCCGATGAGTGATGTGTTAAACTGAATTCACATGTGGTAAATGTATTTCAAATGACTGAGTATGGAGCGGAAATACAAAGTGTCATTTGCTATTAAACTCAATGCACTAACTTTGTACACAGTTAACATTCTCCCATGGTAATTATTAAATCTGAACACTTCAGTTATAAATATATTCTATGTACAATGAAAGAGAAATTCAGAATACCAAATCAGTTCCATGCTCCCATCAGTAATAATTTTACAACCAGGTATGCGAGAACCGCTAGAGCTCTAAGTAATTATTTTAGGATTTTGACAATGTTACTACATGTAGATCCCTTTAAAATGGAACTAGTCAGATTCATCCACTGCTGACCGGGTCTGAAACTTTGTCAGCAGTCATCATCTAGACTATAGGTTGTGTGTGTTTTCTCGAAGATTTCATACTTACGGCCCACTTTGTTCTTTTTATTATTATTATTTATCATTATGAAA
>JBAMJV010011287.1:0-11046 GCA_037951105.1 Echinarachnius parma
ACATCAATTTTCACTTTTTTACTAGGTAAACATAAATTCTTTTTCTTTGAAAAATATCACATATCATTCAGACGAATCTTACGATGATATTGGTATCTGATTAAAGTCTCAAAAATCACTGTTGGAAAAATCTTTTAAAGTTCATACGAATCACTTTAAACAATCTAAAATTGCACGTAAGAACCAGTAAAAACATGACTTCTTGCTTCAAGGTTCCGGGGGAAAAAAAAACAACTTTGAATGACTCCTTCACATTCGGGGTTATAAATAGAAAATTGAAGTGCTATTGCAATGAAGTGAAGATGAATGATGTGTTGACTTTGGCAGGCAGCCGTTAACCCATAGACGCCGATTCGCTCTTGTTATCACAGCTTGGGCCATTCAGATCCTGTAGCTTGATAATTCTTATGAGGAGTCTCGCACTGGCTAACCCCCTTCAAGACTAGTCCACAAAATATTCTGGCACGGGTCTATTGAGAATACATGTTATTGCATAATCATTCAGTCCTGAATGGGTTAATTATATAGATACTGTTCAAACCCATAAAAGACGATGTGTATGTTGTACTCGTTGGCAAACATCGTTAAACTTGAAAGTTGGCCTGGAACGGCAATTAACACGGCCCATCAATTGTCACGCGTGTGAATTCTTACACTTAGAGCAAGATTGCCACTTTTATATACATGTACTAGCTGGAGCTCCATGCTCATACTACTAGTCATAAAACCCCTCTAGCTTAGTTCAATTTTAAGTCTGATTTTAGATGATAAGGACAACTAAGTATGCAACAAGACATGTTTTAGTTGCCAACTAGTGTTCACTTAGAAGGCAATTAATGCTTATAAACCAGACAACCATACTTAGTAAGTAACTTAAAATTGCTTATGAACCCCTTGCCTACGAGAACTGGGTAGGGTATTTTCAAGGTCTATGCAGTTTTCAGAATCTTGAAGGGAACAGGTTACGTTCCATCATCTGCAGTTTTATGAATATGGACCCAGATTTCTACTCCCATGTACTTTAAATATCCAATCAAAGCTGACCATATGTCTACTTATATTACTTGCTCCTTGTAGATCGATTCAAGTCCTGAGTGACTCATAATTCATTGATGTGCGTCTAGCTTGCTCTTGACCTTGAGTCCAATTTAGGTTAAAGGTCAAACTCTTTGTTTACATACAGTTCTAGGTGCAAAGCATCTTTTTCCACTCCCGATTACCAGCCTAGCTCACTCTGATTTCTAGATCTACTCTTTCGGCTAGTATAGGCTACATGTAGAGTCATCATCCATATTTAATTGCAGCTAGAAGGTATATAGGAAAAGTCCCTAAATTGAACAAATTCCTTGCCATTGAAAATAATAAAAATTTACTTCCAGAGCTAACATTAAATTACCCCCTCCCCCCCCTCCCCCTCCCCCAACCACCCTGCAATGCCCCATACACTTTGAACAAGACATTTACTCACACATGCACATTATTATAGCACTTGGGTCTGCTTCAATTTAACATTCCCTCACTGTACAGGAGATTGGGATTTTCTGAATAGTTGGGGAAGTATGTTTGAAAATGGAGAGCTCAAATATGTTCTAAGGTTTGTCAAATGTGCAAAAGGTTTGTGAATGTTAGGACTAGGAGAGCATCATGTGGTGTCCTCCGAATATTATCGTGTTTTGTCAATCTGGGGAAAATGTTGTGATTGTGCAAAACCCCTCACTGTACTAAATCGTTGAGGAGAATGTAAACTGCGAGAAAGTTGACAAGTATTTGCCTTCTTCCCGAACCAAATTTCTCCTCGTTTTTCTTACCTTTTCTATCGATTGATCGCTCGTTTGTCAGGGGGGAAAGCGAGAAAGGATAACAAAAGGACAAATAACAGGGCGGGAGAAGGGGCTTACAAAGCGCCCACCGGGAGCTATTAGAATGTAAGTTGGTTGAGCCGAGGAAAAAGTCAGATAGGATTTCACTTGAAGAATAAATGTTCTGGGGCGCTGCTCAATATCGGGTTCCTCTGCAAGCTAGCGGTGAAAGTAAAAGCTGCCGAGATTTTCTTCACCAAAATATCATTTGAAGGAACTTATAAAGAGTAAAAGTAAAATCAGAGCTTCTCTGTGTTATCATTTGTTTCGTCATGCAGTTTTGAAGGTGGTCAGACTGATTGGGGGGGGGGGGGGGGGGGGGAGGAGGTCGCACATACTTTATGTAATTTCTTTATTTTTTATTTTTTCAGAATTTCCCCCATATGTTTTTACTGTCTTCGTTTTATTGGGAGCACATCCCCCCCCCCCCCCCCCTTCTAGCTACTCCACTGTCATCATGATAGAGGACTTGGTACTGGTAGAGCATATATACAATGGCCAGTTTCTTGGATAAGTTGGAGTCGGACCAAGATGTTCTCCTTTCGCTAGAACTCAATAAAGACTGGTTCGCAATGGGACACTTTTATTAGTGAGTTCAACAGAATGATATACATGTACATACTAGACACCATCAAGAAAGTGATCAATGCAGGCCTGTATCTATCTACAATTTGATTGGTATCGCCACCTGAAGTCCTGGAAGTGATATTTTGCTAATTTCTGTTTTTAAAAAATGATGCATGTTTTCAACATGTGTGAAATAAATATATCCAATCAATCCAAAAAGAGGTTGCCCTACAAATAAGATTATATTGATCAATGCCATTCCAACATCAATTTGATAGGATTAGCAACCGGAATTCCTGGAATAGAACTTTGTTCCTTTATGTTATTAAAAGTGGTAGTTTCTTGAATTTTATTTTACTTGTCATCAATTCATTGTACCATTCATATAATTTGTTCTTCTCTCTTCTTCATTTCCTCTCCAACTTCTTACTTTTCTTCAACCTCCCATTAATTTGTCATCATCTTTCCCCCTCTTCCTTCTCATCCCACCTTCTCCTCCTAATCTCCTCCTCCTTCTCTCTCCCTCATCCTCCCTATGTCCTCTTCCTCCTTTTCTCCTTCCTCCTCCTCATTCTCCTATACCTCCTTGCCTCCTCCTCCTCTTCCTCTCCTTCCCATCTCCTCACGCTGCCCCTCCTTCCTCTATTCTTCCTCCTCCCCTCCTTCTCCTACACCTCTCTTCCTCACCCTCCTCCTCTCTCCCTCATCCTCCCTATCTCATCTTCCCTCTTCCCCTCCTCCTCTTTATCCTCAACCCTCATCTCACTACTCTCCATGACTATTCCACTTCTCTCACCATTATTCATCTACATGTATCTCTCTTGTATATTATGTGTCTATCTTTCTTTCTATCATCTCATCTAACCCACATTCTCTCCGTCACCATTTCTAATTCTCCCAGTGGTTCTTTACCACTTTCAAATTTTTCCTTGATAGGGAATATTTGAAAATGTATTTTTGTGGGGCCAGGTTTCAAGCTCGCCTGTATAAAAAAGGAAAATAGCACTCTAAAATTCATTTTGCAATGTATGGGGGCTCTTTGAAGATTTTCAGGGTCTCTTTTCAGTATCACAGGGGCAAAATTGCCACTCAAGCACTCACTAGTTGTACATTTAAAATGAAGCCTATGCCAACTAACTTATAAAATAGAAGATACAGTAAATCTATAGATGATTATTCTCCTTTAAGCACCATACCCATGTGCGATCAATATGTTTCGTATCTATCATCTTAATTTCTTATTAAACGCACCATAAAAATGTACCTGGAATGGGACTTTTGAGTGAATGATTGATGTCAATCACGGGAAAATCGCCACGTGCAAAAGCTAAACTTTGAACTCAACTTTGCTAACGTGCATCACAGATTTCACAGATCTTTAAAAAAAAAATCTTTTCCTTCATGTCATGGATAATAAATTGTTATTTTCTTTTCTCTGTTAAAGAAGTTAAGTCAATAAGGAAATTTTCTCACAATGTTTGAACTATATATGTTCGTCATCCATCATCTGTAATAATAATTGAAACACTATATTACTTCTAAATGTCCATATCATATATTTTTAAAAGAAAGGAGTGCAATAAGACATATGTCTTGAGTTTAGAAAGAAAAGGGTACAAAGTTTATACATTTAGTATTTCAAAGATCTATAAAAAAAAATCATGTTAAAAGTTTAGGAACACTTTTGGAACCAAATTTAGCTCTCTTAATTAAATATATTAATATTTGAAAAATCAGAAATAATCAAATTTATTGAAAAATATGTCATCACATAAAAGAAGCACTCTCTGACCTACAAGATGGTACATGCAGAACTCGATTTAGCAAAACATCTGATTTAACACCCTTATATGGGCAACGATCTGTCATTGATACCCATTCATCAGGGGGGATGATCTATTCATTCATCCCCCCCTGATGAATGGGTATTACGTAAGTATCGACGCCCATGCTTATTACTCTCACCCTACATTGTATGCACAATATGTTTATCATCTATCATCAATTTCTTGAAATATATATCCATGGGACCTGGGATGGGACTTTGATTGAACGATTTAGGGTAAATTGGTAACTAGGGGGAATTTACCAGATGATCCTTTATCAACTTTGCACTTTTACTTTCCTCATGTGTATCTCTCAAAGAAACTATTTATAAAGTTCTGTATTTCAATTGATTTCTATAATTATGCTGTCATCTATTGATAGAGAAGACATTTTCATTAACTGCATATTTGGAAACAACATGTTTTATACCATCTTTGTTTATTCCAAGTCTTAGTTATTAGGTCTGGAATAGAATATGATTGAACAATTTATGTTAACTACTAGGGGAATTGACCAAGAGATCATTATCAACTGTGAACTTCACTTTTCTCATGTGCATCTTAAAGGGTACCACCACCCAAAAATAATATTCTTATTAAAGAAAGGTAACATCTTTAGTATTCTATTCCATCAACATGTTCACAAAAATATGTTTCCAGAAAAAATTATATAATTGGAAAACGCATCACCATTCTAAATAATAATAATAATAATATACTCGGTTTATATAGCGCCTAATATGATTGATAATCATCTCTAAGCGCTTTACAATGATAATATTACCCCTGGTCATAGGATACAATGCATACCAGCACACATTGTGTGCACCATCTCCACTCCCTGGGGAGCATTCCTTCCAAGCGGCTCATGGGAATTGAGAAGATCCTTCACATATAGGCTTTCACCTCCTACCGGGTCCCCATTTTACACCTTGGTAGAGAGCAGCAATTGTGGATAAATTGTCTTGCTGAAGGACAAAGGCAGTAGGCAGGGTTCGAACTCGGGATCTCATGATCGGAAAGCGCGCGCTCTACCAATCTTGACACACCACATAAAGCATGCGTTCATTCGGTCTGAATTGCGAAGAATAATGTGTGCAGAGCGAACGAATCGCCCGGGAATCTATTGTCTACAAACGTACGCGTGAATAGCATTGGCATATTCGCAAATGGTTGGCCCGTATGGAACCAGGAAATAGTAGTGGTTCCGTAAGTGGTGGAAATTAATTGCTTTGTTTATGAATTACACAACCCTTTGCAAAATGTTGGGTATCTATTTGATATCACAAAACGGTACCAAAACATATAATAATGTGTTGTTCTTTGCCTGGTGGTCCCCTTTAAAGAAACTAGTAAAAACTTTATTTCAATTGATTTTATGTTGTTATCTATTGATATAGATGTTTTTGTTCAAGTATGGATATTATGGATTATCAACCTTGAACTATACTTTTCTCATATACATTCTCAAAGAAAAAATAGGACTTATTTCGCTTAATGTCCATATTGTTATCTATTGAAATAGAAAAAGTTATGTCAGTCAAATAATGTACATGTGGAAACATCATGTTTATATATCCCCATTATTTTTGTTTACCCAACTGGATAAACCCACATGGATTGAATGATTGACGGTAAATAAGGGCTATTATCAAATGTACACAAGCAACTTTGAAGTTTGAACTTCATTTTTCTCATCACACCAAAACAATAGAGGTTACTTAAGATTTCAATATGTTGTTATCTATTGAAATAAAAGAGGTTATCACAAATACATGTCGAAACAGCATGTTCTACATATCTTTATCTTTTTTTCATCCAAACTTATTGTGTATGGAATGGAATGGGATTGAGTGAATGATTGGTGGTAACCAAGGGATATTACTAAATGTGCTTGTAACTCTGAACTTCACTTTTCTCATGTGTATCTCAAAGGGGAAAAAAGGCTATTTTACTTGATGTCCATATAATGTTATCTATTAAAAGAGAAGAAGTTATTGCAAAATACAGGTGGGAACAACATGTTCTATGTCTTCATGATTTTTACCCCAACTAATTGTGCCTAAAATGGGATAGGACTGAATGATTGATGGTAACCAAGGGATACTACATGTAGATGTGCTTTAACAACTTTGAACTTCACTTTTCTCATGGGTACATGTACATCTCAAAAACAATGAATAAGGAGTTAATATTTTACTTGATTCAATATGTTTTAATCTATAATTTGCATAGATCACTTACATGTGGCAACAACATGTTCTATCATTATTTTCATATTTTGTTTACCCCCAAGTTAATGCGCATCAAATTGGAACATGATTGAATGATTGATGGTAATCAAGAGATTTAACCAGACTCAGAGCTCATTATACATGTTGTACTTCTATGTTCCTACTGTATACCTCAAAATGTTTTTGATTAATATAAATTTCCAAAATGAGAAATAATTGTTATCTGGCAACTTAGCATCACATCACTCTCAAACCGATATCAAAAGGTGAGAGCGAGAAGGCTGTTAAATCGATTTTTACCTGAATTGAGTTATGCACTTAACCCATTCCCTTCCAAGATTCTGAAATCTCCATAGACTTTGTACACAACCCACTCGGTTCCCGTAGTCAAGGGGCTAAATGCATACCCTATTGTAGGTCAGAGCCTCGCCTGGATACATGACCAAAATGTTCAGATAATAATTATGTCTAATTTTGGGAATATATTCATCAAATATTTAAAAGAGAGATACATTGGTTTCTACATCATGGCTCTCACACATGATTATCTCCCCAAAACAAATAGTGACTTTAAACAAAAATGTGCCATTCTCTCTCTCAATGACGATATGTTTTTCAAGATTCAAGGGAGATTGAGATTCTAGGCTGATGGCAATTCCAGACTGTGTGGAGCAGCATATCATGTTGTCATCTGGTAAAAAGAGGATATGTGTTTGCAAGACAAACAATCTTGCTCATCTCCCTGTCTGTTTAAATTCCACAATTTTAAGAGTTCTTAAAGGGGGGAAATCTAGTAACTTTGTTGACATTATGCACAAAGTGATGAATGGTTGATACTCATACAATGTGTATTGTTAGGATCTGTTATATCTACTGAGTAATGTGTCAACATTTCATGTTAAATTAATGTTATATCTCCAAGTAACGAGCGAAAATGCAAAGTGATATTAACCAACTCATTGCACTGACTTGGTACACTGTAGTGTTATGACTATCCAGTGGATAGTTCAAAATCCGAACACTTTAATTGTAAATATCTTTTTTTAATGATAGGGAAATTTTAAGAAAAAAAAAAACCTGTCCCTTGCTTCTACTGTTAATACAAATACAACAAGGTATGAGAGAACCTCTAGAGTTCCAAGTAAGTTTTGAGGATTTGGACAATGTTACTAGATCCCTTTAAAGGTGGTATCTCACCGGGCTGGAGACTAGTTGGCGACTAGTTGGCGACTCAGTCTCCGCTAGTCGCGGAGACGTCTCCGCGACGTCGCCGCGACGTCTCCTGGAGACTAGCCGGGTCTCCGAGGAGTCGCGGGAAAATCAAACATGTTCGATTTTTTTTGAGACTTTTTCAGTCTCCAGCAGGTCTCCGCGACGTATCCATCAGTCGCGGCGACGTCGCGGAGACTAATTCTGTCGGCGACTGGGGAGACGTCGCCGCGACCTACTGGAGACCAAGGCGACTGAGAGGAGACGTTGCGGAGACGTCTCCGCGACACTACTTGACGTTGCTTGACCCACTTTAGAGACCACGTGACTGAGTTCTTTATCATTTGGTACAGTTTGTTCCTGCTCCTCGGGCAAATTGTTTGTCACCATGGATACGTCGCGGAAAAGTCTCAGAGACTTCGCCTTGGTGAGATTGCAAACCATTTTTGGGTCTCCCGAGTCGCCGCGACTACCGCGACCGATCACTCGCGGCAGTCGCGGCGACGTCTCCGCCGGTGAGATACGCACTTAAGCTTGATGTTCATACCTCACATTCTCCCCTTTCACATAGCTTCTACATCTAGACCCGAGTTCCAGAAAACGTGTTTTAAAAAGTCTTGTGCCAGTATTTTTGAAATGCCGGCTTTTAAGATCTCAAATTGTTGCCCTAAATAAGGCAAGCGATTTTACAGGCTTCTGACTAATTTAGGCTGCCATGAAATGCAAAAGAATCTTCCATGAGGCATGGAAGTTTGATAAAATAATAAAGATATGCCATCACTTGTCTTCTAGCTCATGCATCAATATGTTGATTTGTTGTTTTCAGAAAAGACAATATCTAGAGTCGGGACCATTTTATTTTGTTATCAAATATCTCATCCATTTCATAAGAACATTTTTTTTTTTTTTTTAATTATCAAACATCAGGTGCCTAAAAATGAAATGAATTTGATGATTTTGCTCAAATATGACATGGTTTATGACTGAAAAAGCCATGATTTTGCCTGAATATGACATGACTTTGCCAAAATCTGCCGTCACATTTGCCAGAATATTGCTGTTTACAAAAAAAAAATCCCGGGGTGGGGTGGCAGAGGTTGCAGCCCCCCCCCCCCCCCCCCCTCCCCCCTTCCCATGAATGCAGATGAAGATAAGATCATTTCCGTCTAGAACCTTTAATGTTTAGCCACAGTCTACGATGTGAAAAGGGTATAAAGAGAAGACGCAAGTTGCACTTGAGACAAACAGTATGTCAGCATTCATCTGGCTGCTGTCCGCTTAGGAAAGTCTAACTTTCTAGTAGAAGTATGACCTGAATCTGACCTGCTTCTTCTATCAATAAAAGGTAAACGGTGTATATAGAATCATGAGTAATAGAATGGGTTGTATGAATAAAACAAAATGAATGGATTATTATTATTATTATTGGTGTGGCTCTTATCATCTTAATGACAAGGCTTTACAGGGAGGTGTGAATGGGACAAAAGACGTAAAAAGGGTATAAAGAGAAGAAGTCACACTTGAGACAAACAGTCTTGTCTTGTATTGACCTGAACCTGACCCGCTTCTTCTATTGATTACTAAAAGATGAACGGTATACAAGAATGGGTTGTATGAATAAATGAATCTATACTAGAATTGTTCGTACAAATATTACACCTCAAATATGGAAGGTGAGCGTTATCTGATCCCTATTGATTATCTGTAACTTTTAAATTTCTATAGTCAGATCTGTTATAGTCCATTTCCTTTCATTCTTTTGTTCTCAATATTATTTCAATTATTTATTTATTCTTTTTTATTCGTGTGGGGGGGGGGGGGGGGGTTTCCAAGACTGCCATATAGGGATTTATATTCAATAATCACTACCAAATAATCTCAAACTCGTATCTTTCAAGTTTCATAATATATACAGTCAAACCTAAGTGGTTAATAGTAGCCAACCGGCCACCACGAGTAATCCTCTACGAAGAAAAAATGTAATGGGTCCTGTTTGTAACTCTAGGTCACCTGTCTACAGTGGCCACTTTTCTTATGAAATCGCTAAAAACCAACCTAAGAAGGAAAACAAAACTTACAATTGTATAATAAACCAACAAATTCATAACATCCAGAAACTCATTTTTCATCAAACAGCAACTGCACTCTCAGTCTCTCTTTCCCAAGTTCTTGGCTTGCCTCCATACACAAACATGGAGGAGACAATACATTTCAAGTTTTGCCCGCTCTGAAGACCCCCATGACCTTGAAAACCGCCAAAGTTGGACACTACCATGAAAGTAGGGTGAAATGCGGGTCAGCTCACCTCAGACCCATTTGTCTTGCTGCCAGGGTTAGTATTGTACCAAATTAATGACAAAGCCGCAATGGTGTGTATGGTACTGGTAGAGGATTTCATCTGTTTGGGAAGGGGAAAACGCAAACATTTGTAGTTTTTCCCCAGTTTCTCTCTGCATGTGTGGTAATGGATATTCTCCTAACCCCCCCCCCCCCCCCCCCTCTCCCCTTATTTATTGTCATGCTTCAGTTCTCCCTCTACTAAAATCATTGTCATCTGAACAGTGAAAAACCAAGGAGGTTTTAATTAAACCTTTAATTAAACCTCCTTGGAAAAACAAAATAACTGGGGATCAGGTGCGTACATTTCCAGAGTACTACAAAAATAAAAACATTTTTAAGGTGCTATTAGCCTATTTCCATGCAGGCGAGCTTGAAAAGTATATCCTCAAAACTATTGTTTTAAAAAATATGTAAATAGCAGAATAGCATGATCTACGCATTCACTTGACTGGCAGACCAAACTGGGGGTAATGCCCCCCCCCCCCCCCCCAACCCCCCTCCCTCAACACATACACGTTTTACTGTTACTGATATTCAAGGACAAAATATGCATACTGAAAACATCATTAATTGTGTTCTTAGATAATTTGTAAAAAATAAATCATTACAAATAACAAGCACAAACGCCACAAAGGATGGATAACAAAGCAAACATTTACAAATTTATACATCAATTGACATATTTGGTAAGATTGCCAGGTGAAACTGAAAGAGTTATTGACATTCTTACGATACCTAGTAATATTTGTGAGAACAGTGTATGCTATGTGTGAAAAAGGACGGTGGTGTTTCTTGAGTGCTGTTTAAATTAAAGTGTGAAGATTGAAGCGTTTTGTTTGCCCTGGTCAAGTCGATTTACAATTTCCCAACCACTTCCTACATTGTACATACATTGTATCCCCCCTCAATTGTTCTCAGTGATTGAAAAGCTTCCCTGACTTCCTGGATGTGGGAAAATGGTTCCTTTCTCCCTTGTTCAAGCAAGGAGGTATTAGAAGGCTTGGTTCAAGT
>JBAMJV010011288.1:0-40567 GCA_037951105.1 Echinarachnius parma
CAACGTTGAACTACATGTATGTCGATGTTCTGCCCGTATGTTGTTTATTGTTTTGTTTTGTTTTCCTCTTCACATTTTTTTTGGACGGCACAGTCCAATTGGAGGAACTTATGTGAATTATGATTATATATATGTCAGACTTCAAATCATATATGTATCACTGGATCATGTGTTTTCTATTTCACAAACAAATTGTACGTATAATAGTCATTTTGAATGTAATACTAGTAAGGGTAGGCTATAATACTTCCCGAAATGCCCATGACACTAAATTGGTCCCAATGATTTGTCATACATGATACAAACCTGACAAAGGAGATGTACATTTAAAAAAAGGGAAATAAATACAACATAACCGCCGCTGCTAATAACGAACTGATTGGAGCCCACTCCTTCCATAGGCGTATCCAGGCGGGGGGGGGGGGGGAGTTTGGGGGGTTCAAACCCTCCCCCCCCCTTGAACCAAAAATGGCTGTTTTGGGGGGTTTGAACCCCCCCCCCCCCCCCTTTTCAAATTTTAGCCGGTCTCGAGACTACTTTTAAGCGGTCTCGACCGTCTAAAACCTGGTCTCTACCGTCTAAAACCTGGTCTCGACCGAATTTTTAAAGTTTTGACAATTTTAAAAGTACTTGGTGTCGGCTTCGAAAAAAATTTACGGACCCCCCTACTGAGAGGGGTTCTCTTTGAAGGTAATTGGTCTCGGTCTCGAAAATTTTGAAGGTAGGCCTACTTGGTCTCGGCTTGGAATTTTTTTACAAAATAACCCCCCCCCCCCCCCCTTTAAAAAATCCTGGGTACGCCACTGATTCCTTCTATAACTTTGGATTGTATTTTATATCTAAGACTATAACTATACTCCAGGGTAGAAAACAGCAATATATATACATTATTTAACCTTTGTAAAGAGGCATAATGAGCTATTATAGTAAACAGTTCTTTCCTTTATACCGATGAGTAACATCTCAATATTTGCCGACTAGAGCCTAGCTGATATTTTTTTGTCAGGTTGTATTGATGAGAATAAAATCATTTTGGCCCGATAGCTGGTCATGTTTGTATTGTTTTCCAGCAGTAATCGCAATTACCTGACCAAGAGCCTGCTGACAAAGTCCCTCTTGTGACTACATTTCATCCCAACTTACCTCCTCTCCGCAGCATCCTCCATAACAACCACCACATCCTCCATACTTCGGATCGTCTACGACAGGCTGTCCCCAATGTACCCATAATTGTAGCATACAGGCGCCCCCACAACCTCAAAGATCTCATCGTTCGTGCTGAAATTCCCTCCTTAAATGACCATCTCTCTCCTACAGTCTACAGAGCATGCACCTTCAAATGCACTTCCAACAAGTGTGTTGTATGTATGGTCCATATTCTCCAAGGTGACAATTCAAAGGACACTCCACCAACCTTTCACAGTTCACATCACTCTAAGGGCCACATCACATGCACCACCTCTAATGTCGTATATCTCATCACTTAATTGCAGGGTTTGCGGGATGCAGTAAAAAAAAGACTAGGAACACCGATACGCATCTACGGCCACGGGTCAACTGTTCTGTCGGCCAAACTTGACACCCCAGTAGGGCTTCATTTCAATTCCCCCAACCATTGCATTTTAGACATGATTCTTCAGGGCATCGAATCATTCGGCAACCGTCCAGGCTCAGTCCGCACCAGCAGAGAGAAGCTATTGGATGAGACGTTTAGGCACCATACAACCTCATGGACTCAACGTCCAAGAATGATTTGATTAATCTGACTTAATTTCCTCTCTCTGTCTTCCTCAACATATTCCGTTTACCCTCATGTTTCATGTTTCATTCCCTCCCTTACAGTACTATACATTGTGACTTTTGCATATTATATACAATCACTGTCTCTACCCTGCAAACTACCTAACTAGCTTATTTTCTCCATCTCTCTCCACATATTCTGTACACATACTTTATTACATTCCTCATGCCTTGTTGTTCTGTTATCATACTGTATCTATAATTCTATTTTACATCATGTCATTCTTATCCCATTTCGTTCTTTTTTCTCTCCATTTTTTCTTATCGGTCTATTTCATTCTCCCACATCATATCATTCCCACCCAGCGATTTTCTCTTACACTCTCTATATATCGCCATTCTGACTTGTACATCATTTATCCATTTATCATTTTGACACGCACTTGTGTAACTTTACACACATTTCCCCCTCCCCCCCCCCCCCCCCCGCCATACCCAGTGGCGTAGCTACGGGGGGGGGGGGGGGGCACGGGGGGCCTGTGCCCCCCAATAATTTTGAAAAAACAATAGAAAACATAAGGGGCCATTTTTTGACCAAACAAAGAAATACATAAGGTGTGCTCCCCCCAATAATTTTGCGTGCCCCCCCCCCCCCCAATCAGTCCGACCACGCTACGCCACTGCCCATACCTATCAACTTTGCACCCTAACACCATAATCCCCTCTCACTTTCCACTCATTGTATCTTTCCTCTATTCCCATGTACAACCCCTTTGTTAAATATCCTGTTCTTTCATTGCTCATCTCATAGCTTTCTAGCCACCACTTGACCCATCATCCCATGCCCAGTAGGGCAATTCACGCCAAATGAGCCAAAAGCGGAAAATCAAATGAGGATTATTTCTGATCTTGTTTATTTATTCTGGATTATTTTTTTTATAAATCATGATCACATAATGATATCTTTCAGTTTACATGATGAAAAAAAAATATTGGGCGTCTCCTCCTGATAGGAGAAACAGACACCATACATGAACCTATACACATGGCACTACACAGTGCCTATTTCTAGATTTTCTTTATTTCTTGCATTCCTTTCTAGTATTTTTCTGTTTTAAGGTACCAAATTGGATGATGTGTTCAGATTGAAAATTCAGTCTTTTGAGAGCCCTAAAGTATATTTTTAATGAATATAAAACTCTGTCCTTCCGTTACCGAACAGTGAAGCAATTAACTTTTTGTAATTAATATACCAATAGACATATTTTTTTCAAATAAGTGTTGTAATACTCTTAGAACATAAGGGAATGGACTATGAGCCAATATAACATGATAGTCCTCTTAACTTCACAGAGATTGGATCATAACTAAAGAACTTGAAAATCCATGTCCATTTTGCTGTCCTTCCGTTACCGGCCTCATTAGTGTCCATATCTAATAAACGACATGTAAACACAAATTTAAAAAATAGGAAATCAAAGGTGTCCCACCAAGAGTCTCAGAAATGTAATTTACAATGATGAATCATAAGCAGGATCCTGGAATTATTTGATTTAATTTCAAAAATTGCGTCTGAATGTCCTCCCGTTACCGTGGAATTGCCCAGTAGCACTCATCAGCACTATTTCTTTTGTTCCTGTTTACTCTAGCCTGCTACAGCATTTACACCTGCTCCACTGTCTTTCCCCCTTCTTCTGTTCATGTTCACTCCATCTTGCTGCTGGTCCCACCTTCCATCCACCTGTGTTTGTATATATTATATGTGGAGACAGTGTACTCCAGTTGTTATTTGTTTCGCCTGAAGAAGAATCTGCCAGATTCGATAGCTCGCGGCTCCATTGACTTACATTTTATTACACTTGCCTTTATAGTGGACAAGCAGTTTTCAGCATTTGTTTTACATTTATTTAAACAATTATAAATATACATATTTACACCATCAATCAACTAAGGATCGTTAACCATTAACATACGTATATACGCCGCCAAATGGAAGCAGCCCTTAATTATTATGTAAGTTACCCAACAATTATTATATGATCACCTGTGCATTCATATATACCAAATCCTAATGAACAATTAACATTCAAGTATAATAAGTTCCCACACAATCAATAATAAATCATGTCATGTACTTCAATACACGGTGTTCATCCAACATAATTATCATAACTTTCCAGGGAATAAGCGTAACAAATGCATCAATAAAACGAACATTAATTTCATCCCAAATAACATAAACATCAATTAATTAACTCTTTGTACCTGATGTTACCGCTTAACTCTGTTTCTTCCTCAACTGGATGACTGGTGTCTCAATCAGCCACTCAATCTTGTGACAAGACAACCAACACTCCTGGTTCACAGCACGAACCCTTCATTACAATAATTAATGAAGTTATACTATAACTCATGGTCCAAGTTCTTTGTTCTAACCCCATCACATGGTTAGTGCACGGTCAGTATCTTTGTTCTTGTGATGGGGCTATACCCATTACAACACAGCTCTTTAAAGGTGCATTCAGCCTAAAGCTAACAAATATATAATGGTATAACAAACAGTCAGTACATCATCTCAATCTGTGCATACTTATTGTAATATAAATCTATGTTATAATATAAACACGTACATAATCATTATTCAGATTCCCACATATATACTAAATTAAGTCATTTCATATTGAGTTATAAGTTGTTCTATGTACGTAAAATGTAGGTAAAATCATTTCCAAATATACAACAAACAAAACATAATAAAACAGTCGTGTGCTTGAAATATGAGAGTGGACCTTCTCAACTAGAGTATGGACTTTCATAACTCTAAACCTATAGCGCAACAATATCAATATGAAACGCACAATATGATGGTTGATAATTTACGCACCCACTTTCTCATCAATACTTTATTTGATATATATTTATTTCCACACTTTTCAACATAATTATATACAAAGTACAAAGATATTAACAAGCTAACAAAATAAAAAATTGAACTAAACAATGAACCAATACATACATAATACAAAACTTATCCACATAGATATTTATATAATTGTTTAAATCATAGATATAATGACTAAAACAAAACGTTTGGATGAGGCCTATATGTAAAAATGCAGAGCTTGTGGCAACAGGCCTCCGGGAAATGCGAACTGAATTATAAGAAAATATTACATAATGAAGTAAAAACACACAACATACGATGCTCAGCAGTCTGCAGAACGATTGTAGGGTTAGCATTATTTGTTGCTGGTAGCTTATATTCCAAGCAAGATTTTGACCAACAGAAGAACTAATATTCATACAAGTTATCAGCAATATTTTGCGGGTCGTCTATTGTTTTACCATTATGTACATTTTCTCTAAACTAATATGGGGGTTATTTTTACACATAACTTTATTAATGCATGTCACCATTTATTTTTGTTAGCTTTGTTAAATTACTGAAATTGAGTACACTAATAATTCTTCTTAGCTATACGTGAAAGTGTAATAATAATATTTGTTATAGGATGTATATTTTAATTTTGAATTATCACTAGGTTACTTCATGCATAATAAATCCAAAACGAAATCAAATGAACTTGTTTATTTCAATTGCCAGCCTGCTAGACAGCTACTAATGAAACATGATATCGAGCACAAGGAATGTGTGCAACCCTTTTCATATATCCAGCAAATGAGGACATTTCATAATACAACTCAAGCTATCTAACAAAATGCATAAACTGAGTTGAGTTAAATGCAACACCATAATTCGAAATATGATAAAACGAAAAGCTCAATTTTAATGTGACTAAACAGTAATAGCATATAATGTACAGCTCTGTCAAACAAAAGCGAGAAAGTGTCCCTTGTTTTCTTTCTCTAACTTTGTAGTTAGGTATATTCAATATTAAAGGCAAATGAATTGATGTCCATTAATTCATAAACAACTAAAACATGTCTTGGAGTAACTAGTCCAAGAAGACAATACGTGCATGAAATAACATGAAATCATCATTAAAGTGAGTTGAGAAAATTACGTCTCTAACATAATATAAAACGAGTGGTTGCATGGTAGTAATTAAAGCTCCAATTTCACATCAGAATGCATACTATCCGCATGCATTTAAAACTAAAATCAAGTCGTATACTTAAGTTCCAAACTTTCAAACTGAGCTCGCACTGGCTCTAAAATAAATCTCGGCTAGTGTGTAATTTCCTAATTATCACACAACACAAATATTTCTTATGCTCTAATCAAGTGATGGTAACTATAAAGACTTCAAATTAATTAACCACACTTATTATACATCCATACAAAACATTAAATAGGTAACTGTACCATATTTCTCATAAAGAGACAAAATGGCAAAACAAATGCATAGTTCGCATTAGCCCATAAAATCACATAACAATATTCATGTCGCGCGTGAAGGGATGAGGTCCCTTCAATTCAAAACAAATCGCAGTTTCCAAATGTAAATGCTAAATGAATAAACACGAACATAATAAAACAACTAACTGTGGACGTTCTGTCTTTATCCAAAAAATAATGTCCTTAAAATGTTAAATGCAAACCTTATTCAAAGTGAACATTGCATAACATTATCAAAGCGAATGTATCTACCCAAATTATTGTCAGATTTGTGGACATTTCACAAATTCACCACTATCAACTTATCATACATATTATGATGTCACTTTAGCCTAGCGCATGCTAACAAGGTACTCAACTTACGCATCAGACATACATAGCCGGCAAACTAAACAACAACCACTTAAGGACAATCAAACAAAATGTTCCCGTACTGAAATTGCGATTGTGTGTGCGTGTGAGTGTGTGTGTGCGTGTGTTGTGTGTATGCGTGTGTGTGTGTGTGTATGCGTGTGTGTGTGGGTGTGTGTGTGTGTGTCTGCGTGTGTCTGTAAGCACCCCCAACCGAGGACATACCCTAACCCTAACCCTATCCAACCACGGACACATTTCCAACCGTGGACCGTCCTCGTTTACTTAACTAGTGCAAAGGATTGCTAATTCATGCATATGCGCGCGCATCAAAAATCCGGAAAAATTAACGTGCACCCCGTACGTCCACGGTTGGACGCAGAAAGTCAAACACATACACAATAGTCCTCGGTTGGACGCAGAATATCAATGTGACACATATTAGTGTGTCCACGTTTGCATAGTACAAGGATTTAGGTCCTCGATTGACATGGCTTACAGGTATGTGTGTGTATGTGTGTGTGTGTATGTGCGTGCATTTATACAGGTGTGTGAACAAGCCATTCAATTTTTTCTAAATTAGTTTATAAGTAATACTGTTTTATTTAGCTTTATAAATGGGGCTCCAATTACAAGCTTTTGCTTTTCAGGGGCTCCAAACCATTACTACATGTATCTTGTATTAACCAAATGTCTGGCATCACAACTGCTAGTTTGCATGACTCAATGGCGCATCTCCAAACACTCCAAAACAAGACAATCACAAACAATGAAAATAAACCTTAATGAAACTTAGAATGAACTGACCATCCAATGACACTCTCAGTCTGGTAGTTGACAATTACAGTGATAATCTAAAGTCTACACCCCTCACGAACAGTTCTGCAATTCAAGTTTGAGTGCTCATAACTCTCTCATCCTCATATTATCTTACATGAATTTGGTACAATTGAAAAGCATGTTTATACCCCTTTCCATTGATACCCTATTTGTGGCATGTGGCAACCATACAAAATCGACCGGAAAATCCTATATTATCTTCTCTACCTCATCCCATACAAAATATACTAAGTTAACACAAATATGAACACAGATTTATTACAAAATTTACTTCATGCAGAGTCCTGCCTAGAGATTCTGCTCAGATTGATTTTCGGTCAAGCATGAACATAACAATAATCAGGATAACGCGTGCATGAGATCACAGGAGAGGGAGGCCTGGGGCGGGGCTGGATGGTGGAATATGGAGCTTGCACACCTCATACATGCCGGGAGCTATTCGTTTTTTGTACTAGTCGCATATGGCTGTACTGTAATATAATTGTGAGCCTAACTTATCTGCGCCTTTTAAAACAAACAAAAACAAGAGGGAACATGTTTGTCTATATCCTCGAGTAGAAAACCCGTGCAATAGATCGTTGATGCCACAGAGAGTTGTACTAATTGTAGTTATTCGCCTTGGTTAAACATGTTAAAGGGATAGTTGAGTTTTGGTATAGAGGGCTTTTCAAGAAATAATTATTTGTGTGATAATAACAAATTGAGTGTCGAATTTAAAAGAGCTTACAATTTTATTGACATATTAAACTTTATTTGGTCAAAATCGGTTCAGAAACAGCTGAAATATCAAACCATATATCCGATTGGAATAAATGAGGGATTCCACATTTATTCGAAGATTTAAGGGGAAAAAATGTGAACACTTTTCAACAATTTATAAAAAGAGGTTTTTGAATATGTTCATGATCGCTCTATTTCATCATTATTTTAACAAAACATCACATGCACAATTTTTGTGTAAGTGGTTGAACAAATAAAATGCGTTTTTAGAGAGCGCCTTCTTGTGTTTTAACGGCTCTTGTTGAATGATAATTTTTTCCTTAGTTGTTATACATTTCGAGCATTGTGGAGTTAATTAGGTGGGCTGTACATCATACAGACCACCTCATAATTTCGTTAGAATTGCCTTTATTTATTTATTAGGTGGGCTGTACATCATACAGACCACCTCATAATTTCGTTAGAATTGCCTTTATTAGGTGGGCTGTACATCATACAGACCACCTCATAATTTCGTTAGAATTGCCTTTATTTATTTATTTATTATTATTCTTTATTTTTCTTATTTCCAATCACTTTTTTGTTAGCAAGATAACTTGAAAATGGCTCAATCAAGTGCCTTGAAATTTGGCACACATATATATAGGCATATGGACAAAGCAAAATAAGGTTTTGAACCCTGACCTTGACTGATGACGTCATCTAGGCGCCATTTTGTAAAATTTTCTGAATATCTTCTCATGATCATATCTTCATAACGAAAAGTTGTTTCTCATTCATATTTATCATGATCAAGGTCAATATCCGTCCGGTCAATTTCAGGTCAAAAAACGCGCGCGCATGCGTACGTGCGCGCGTCAGCGCGCGCGCAAAATTTTAAAATGTTCAAAATCGTCGCAAATTCATTTTGGATACGTTTTAGGCCATTTTAAGCATTTTACGAAAAAACGCGCACACGCGCATGCGCGCGCGTTTTCGCGCGTACTGGCATTTTGCAACATAGAATCGCCGAATTTTCTCTGTTATCATATTTAGCCCATCTTTCCAAGCATTTTGATACCTTGTTCACCTTTTTCTGACTAGTAAAAACGCAATGAGCTTCCGTTCAAGAAACATGTCCGTGCGCGCGAGCTCTTGTAATACATAGCATATATGGGCAAAAACATGCCTATACAAAATTCATTGTAACTCTTCAGAATGGATGGGAACTCCCAAGTTTGTTTTCATATTTGGATAGATTATGAGTCGGAGATATGATTTCATGTCTCATTTGACCCTCAATTAACTCATGGCGTCATCATAACGGCCTTCCAACTCAAAATTTCAATTAGCATATTATGACGTCAGCATATTTTTGGAAAATTGATTGTATCTCTGTAAATGTTGATCGATTTTCTTCCAAATTTTGATATGTTCTAGCTCAGACAATTTTCTACAAATGTAATAACCACGATTTTTCATTTTGACAAAGGCATCATGGCGTATTTTTGCGATTTAAGGAGGCATGTCATTTTTTAACATTTTGCGTGTATTCTCTATGGGACATGACTTTTTTTCAAAACTGGATTCTACATTCCCGTCTTTCGCGACCAATATCTTCTTCGTTTTAGCTTCGTTTACGCTGAACTTCGAGTATGTTGTAGCTGAGACAATAAGCTATCTCAAATGAGCCCTTGATTATGTCTTTAATTTTAGTTCGACCAGCCCACCTATACTTGTTCTAAACAAGTATTACAATTCTAGTTATTCTTTATTTTTCTTATTTCCAATCACTTTTTTGTTAGCAAGATAACTTGAAAATGGCTCAATCAAGTGCCTTGACATTTGGCACACATATATATAGGCATATGGACAAAGCAAAATAAGGTTTTGAACCCTGACCTTGACTGATGACGTCATCTAGGCGCCATTTTGTAAAATTTTCTGAATATCTTCTCATGATCATATCTTCATAACGAAAAGTTGTTTCTCATTCATATTTATCATGATCAAGGTCAATATCCGTCCGGTCAATTTCAGGTCAAAAAACGCGCGCGCATGCGTACGTGCGCGCATCAGCGCGCGCGCAAAATTTTAAAATGTTCAAAATCGTCGCAAATTCATTTTGGATACGTTTTAGGCCATTTTAAGCATTTTACGAAAAAACGCGCACACGCGCATGCGCGCGCGTTTTCGCGCGTACTGGCATTTTGCAACATAGAATCGCCGAATTTTCTCTGTTATCATATTTAGCCCATCTTTCCAAGCATTTTGATACCTTGTTCACCTTTTTCTGACTAGTAAAAACGCAATGAGCTTCCGTTCAAGAAACATGTCCGTGCGCGCGAGCTCTTGTAATACATAGCATATATGGGCAAAAACATGCCTATACAAAATTCATTGTAACTCTTCAGAATGGATGGGAACTCCCAAGTTTTTTTTCATATTTGGATAGATTATGAGTCGGAGATATGATTTCATGTCTCATTTGACCCTCAATTAACTCATGGCGTCATCATAATGGCCTCCGAACTCAAAATTTCAATTTGCATATTATGACGTCAGCATATTTTTGGAAAATTTATTGTATCTCTGTAAATATTGATCGATTTTCTTCCAAATTTTGATATGTTCTATCTGAGACAATTCTCTACAAATGTGATGATCACGATTTTTCATTTTGACAAAGGCATCATGGCGTATTTTTGCGATTTAAGGAGGCATGTCATTTTTTAACATTTTGCGTGTATTCTCTATGGGACATGACTTTTTTTCAAAACTGGATTCTACATTCCCGTCTTTCGCGACCAATATCTTCTTCGTTTTAGCTTCGTTTACGCTGAACTTCGAGTATGTTGTAGCTGAGACAATAAGCTATCTCAAATGAGCCCTTGATTATGTCTTTAATTTTAGTTCGACCAGCCCACCTATACTTGTTCTAAACAAGTATTACAATTCTAGTTATTATTATTATTATTCTTTATTTTTCTTATTTCCAATCACTTTTTTGTGAGCAAGATAACTTGAAAATGGCTCAATCAAGTGCCTTGAAATTTGGCACACATATATATAGGCATATGGACAAAGCAAAATAAGGTTTTGAACCCTGACCTTAACTGATGACGTCATCTAGGCGCCATTTTGTAAAATTTTCTGAATATCTTCTCATGATCATATCTTCATAACGAAAAGTTGTTTCTCATTCATATTTATCATGATCAAGGTCAATATCCGTCCGGTCAATTTCAGGTCAAAAAACGCGCGCGTATGCGTACGTGCGCGCGTCAGCGCACGCGCAAAATTTTAAAATGTTCAAAATCGTCGCAATTTCATTTTGGATACGTTTTAGGCCATTTTAAGCATTTTATGAAAAAACGCGCACACGCGCATGCGCGCGCGTTTTCGCGCGTACTGGCATTTTGCAACATAGAATCGCCGAATTTTCTCTGTTATCATATTTAGCCCATCTTTCCAAGCATTTTGATACCTTGTTCACCTTTTTCTGACTAGTAAAAACGCAATGAGCTTCCGTTCAAGAAACATGTCCGTGCGCGCGAGCTCTTGTAATACATAGCATATATGGGCAAAAACATGCGTATACAAAATTCATTGTAACTCTTCAGAATGGATGGGAACTCCCAAGTTTTTTTTCATATTTGGATAGATTATGAGTCGGAGATATGATTTCATGTCTCATTTGACCCTCAATTAACTCATGGCGTCATCATAATGGCCTCCGAACTCAAAATTTCAATTTGCATATTATGACGTCAGCATATTTTTGGAAAATTTATTGTATCTCTGTAAATATTGATCGATTTTCTTCCAAATTTTGATATGTTCTATCTGAGACAATTCTCTACAAATGTGATGATCACGATTTTTCATTTTGACAAAGGCATCATGGCGTATTTTTGCGATTTAAGGAGGTATGTCATTTTTTCACATTTTGCGTGTATTCTCTATGGGACATGACTTTTTTTTTTCAAAACTGGATTCTACATTCCCGTCTTTCGCGAGCAATATCTCCGTCGTTTTAGTTTTGTTTTCGCTGAGCTTCGAGTATGTTGTAGCTGAGACAATAAGCTATCTCAAATGAGCCCTTGATTATGTCTTTAATTTTAGTTCGACCAGCCCACCTATACTTGTTCTAAACAAGTATTACAATTCTAGTTATTCTTTATTTTTCTTATTTCCAATCACTTTTTTGTTACCACGATAACTTGAAAATGGCTCAATCAAGTGCCTTGAAATTTGGCACACATATATATAGGCATATGGACAAAGCAAAATAAGGTTTTGAACCCTGACCTTGACTGATGACGTCATCTAGGCGCCATTTTGTAAAATTTTCTGAATATCTTCTCATGATCATATCTTCATAACGAAAAGTTGTTTCTCATTCATATTTATCATGATCAAGGTCAATATCCGTCCGGTCAATTTCAGGTCAAAAAACGCGCGCGCATGCGTACGTGCGCGCGTCAGCGCGCGCGCAAAATTTTAAAATGTTCAAAATCGTCGCAAATTCATTTTGGATACGTTTTAGGCCATTTTAAGCATTTTACGAAAAAACGCGCACACGCGCATGCGCGCGCGTTTTCGCGCGTACTGGCATTTTGCAACATAGAATCGCCGAATTTTCTCTGTTATCATATTTAGCCCATCTTTCCAAGCATTTTGATACCTTGTTCACCTTTTTCTGACTAGTAAAAACGCAATGAGCTTCCGTTCAAGAAACATGTCCGTGCGCGCGAGCTCTTGTAATACATAGCATATATGGGCAAAAACATGCCTATACAAAATTCATTGTAACTCTTCAGAATGGATGGGAACTCCCAAGTTTTTTTTCATATTTGGATAGATTATGAGTCGGATATATGATTTCATGTCTCATTTGACCCTCAATTAACTCATGGCGTCATCATAATGGCCTCCGAACTCAAAATTTCAATTTGCATATTATGACGTCAGCATATTTTTGGAAAATTGATTGTATCTCTGTAAATGTTGATCGATTTTCTTCCAAATTTTGATATGTTCTAGCTGAGACAATTCTCTACAAATGTGATGATCACGATTTTTCATTTTGACAAAGGCATCATGGCGTATTTTTGCGATTTAAGGAGGCATGTCATTTTTTAACATTTTGCGTGTATTCTCTATGGGACATGACTTTTTTTCAAAACTGGATTCTACATTCCCGTCTTTCGCGACCAATATCTTCTTCGTTTTAGCTTCGTTTACGCTGAACTTCGAGTATGTTGTAGCTGAGACAATAAGCTATCTCAAATGAGCCCTTGATTATGTCTTTAATTTTAGTTCGACCAGCCCACCTATACTTGTTCTAAACAAGTATTACAATTCTAGTTATTATTATTATTATTCTTTATTTTTCTTATTTCCAATCACTTTTTTGTTACCAAGATAACTTGAAAATGGCTCAATCAAGTGCCTTGAAATTTGGCACACATATATATAGGCATATGGACAAAGCAAAATAAGGTTTTGAACCCTGACCTTGACTGATGACGTCATCTAGGCGCCATTTTGTAAAATTTTCTGAATATCTTCTCATGATCATATCTTCATAACGAAAAGTTGTTTCTCATTCATATTTATCATGATCAAGGTCAATATCCGTCCGGTCAATTTCAGGTCAAAAAACGCGCGCGCATGCGTACGTGCGCGCGTCAGCGCGCGCGCAAAATTTTAAAATGTTCAAAATCGTCGCAAATTCATTTTGGATACGTTTTAGGCCATTTTAAGCATTTTACGAAAAAACGCGCACACGCGCATGCGCGCGCGTTTTCGCGCGTACTGGCATTTTGCAACATAGAATCGCCGAATTTTCTCTGTTATCATATTTAGCCCATCTTTCCAAGCATTTTGATACCTTGTTCACCTTTTTCTGACTAGTAAAAACGCAATGAGCTTCCGTTCAAGAAACATGTCCGTGCGCGCGAGCTCTTGTAATACATAGCATATATGGGCAAAAACATGCCTATACAAAATTCATTGTAACTCTTCAGAATGGATGGGAACTCCCAAGTTTTTTTTCATATTTGGATAGATTATGAGTCGGAGATATGATTTCATGTCTCATTTGACCCTCAATTAACTCATGGCGTCATCATAATGGCCTCCGAACTCAAAATTTCAATTTGCATATTATGACGTCAGCATATTTTTGGAAAATTTATTGTATCTCTGTAAATATTGATCGATTTTCTTCCAAATTTTGATATGTTCTATCTGAGACAATTCTCTACAAATGTTCTAATCACGATTTTTCATTTTGACAAAGGCATCATGGCGTATTTTTGCGATTTAAGGAGGCATGTCATTTTTTAACATTTTGCGTGTATTCTCTATGGGACATGACTTTTTTTCAAAACTGGATTCTACATTCCCGTCTTTCGCGACCAATATCTTCTTCGTTTTAGCTTCGTTTACGCTGAACTTCGAGTATGTTGTAGCTGAGACAATAAGCTATCTCAAATGAGCCCTTGATTATGTCTTTAATTTTAGTTTGACCAGCCCACCTATACTTGTTCTAAACAAGTATTACAATTCTAGTTATTATTATTATTCTTTATTTTTCTTATTTCCAATCACTTTTTTGTTACCAAGATAACTTGAAAATGGCTCAATCAAGTGCCTTGAAATTTGGCACACATATATATAGGCATATGGACAAAGCAAAATAAGGTTTTGAACCCTGACCTTGACTGATGACGTCATCTAGGCGCCATTTTGTAAAATTTTCTGAATATCTTCTCATGATCATATCTTCATAACGAAAAGTTGTTTCTCATTCATATTTATCATGATCAAGGTCAATATCCGTCCGGTCAATTTCAGGTCAAAAAACGCGCGCGCATGCGTACGTGCGCGCGTCAGCGCGCGCGCAAAATTTTAAAATGTTCAAAATCGTCGCAAATTCATTTTGGATACGTTTTAGGCCATTTTAAGCATTTTACGAAAAAACGCGCACACGCGCATGCGCGCGCGTTTTCGCGCGTACTGGCATTTTGCAACATAGAATCGCCGAATTTTCTCTGTTATCATATTTAGCCCATCTTTCCAAGCATTTTGATACCTTGTTCACCTTTTTCTGACTAGTAAAAACGCAATGAGCTTCCGTTCAAGAAACATGTCCGTGCGCGCGAGCTCTTGTAATACATAGCATATATGGGCAAAAACATGCCTATACAAAATTCATTGTAACTCTTCAGAATGGATGGGAACTCCCAAGTTTTTTTTCATATTTGGATAGATTATGAGTCGGAGATATGATTTCATGTCTCATTTGACCCTCAATTAACTCATGGCGTCATCATAATGGCCTCCGAACTCAAAATTTCAATTTGCATATTATGACGTCAGCATATTTTTGGAAAATTGATTGTATCTCTGTAAATGTTGATCGATTTTCTTCCAAATTTTGATATGTTCTAGCTCAGACAATTTTCTACAAATATAATAACCACGATTTTTCATTTTGACAAAGGCATCATGGCGTATTTTTGCGATTTAAGGAGGCATGTCATTTTTTAACATTTTGCGTGTATTCTCTATGGGACATGACTTTTTTTCAAAACTGGATTCTACATTCCCGTCTTTCGCGACCAATATCTTCTTCGTTTTAGCTTCGTTTACGCTGAACTTCGAGTATGTTGTAGCTGAGACAATAAGCTATCTCAAATGAGCCCTTGATTATGTCTTTAATTTTAGTTCGACCAGCCCACCTATACTTGTTCTAAACAAGTATTACAATTCTAGTTTAGTTTGTAATGTTATTGTGCAGGTTTTGGTTACTAAAATTCAGTTTGGCTAAAACTTAACTATCCCTTTAAAGGAGAAGTTTCCCCACCTACAATTTACTATTGATTATGTTCTCTACACATTAAAACATAATTTCATGCAAATGTGTACAACGTTTGCCCTCTGAGCAAAGGAGGGGCATCATTCAAAGTCAATCGCTGTATGGGGCTAACCCCATTCATCGCGTACAGAATGGAGTTTTAAAACCCGGATTTTTAATTGTTCGCGCTAAAATGTTACGTCGTACCCAAACTAACAAGCTCGGGCTCTTTTTGTTAGCTCTCGCAGCTCGCAGGGATTGTGCATGCTGTATGCGATGAATGGGATCAGCCAGTACAGCGAGTGACTTTGAATGATGCTCCGACCTTTACCAAAGGGTCAATGTTGGTCGTATTTACATGAAATTCGATTTTAATGTGTAGGGAACTTAATCAAAAGTAAATTTATTGTGGGGAACTGTCCCTTTAACATAACATCTATCAATTGTTGGTTATTAATTTGCATTCATGTACTAAAACGAACAATAATTGTTTATTATAAGTATTTATACGCTCTACAGTAACTGCGAAAAATGACTTTATATACACCGTGTCCCAGAAAACACGAAACCAGGTTTCATGGCAGAAATTTTCTGTCATAATGAATAATTTATGATGATATATATATATATGCCTGGAAAGCTCTGTGTCTCTTCTTTCATTTGATGTGCTACTTATGGCACATACTTCAAGCATGACTGAATTAGAACAATGGAAAGTGGTGTTACCAATATTCAATTTGCACGCATAAATTTGAAGTTTGGGTGAGTTTTAAGAGTTGTAAACGTACTTATTTAAAAAAAGGACAAACACCACATAAAAGTTCATATTTTTATCTTTTACATGACACCTCATGCTCAAAAAATAAATGATTTATGCCAGAGAACGAGTACAATGAAAACATGCCTGATTACTGCACGAATGAGTCAAAGTTGAGTAAGAAGTCGCTCAGCTTTCCTGACTAGCAGCTGACAATGGACTTTGATGCATGAGTGAATTTACACAAACATGGGGATCAGGAAACAGGCTAGATCAGGAAAGTTACTCATTTGGGCTGGAATCAAGCATGTTTTCATTGTATTCGTTCTCTGGCATATATAATTTATTTTTTAATCATGAGGTGTCATATAAAAGATAAAATTATGAATTTTCATGCGGTGTCTGTCCTTTTTCAAAATAAGTACGTTTACTACTCTTAAAACTCTCCCCAAAACCTCACCCAAACTTGCAATTTCTGCGCGCAAATTGAATTTTGGTAACACCACTTTCTATCGTTCTAATTCAGTCATGCGTGAATTATGTGCAAAAGTTGTATATCAAATAAAAGAAGAGACACATAGCTTTTCAGACATATAAATATCATGAAGGAAATTATTCATTATAACATAAAATTTCTGCCATGAAACCCGGTTTCGTTTTTTCTGGGACACGGTGTACAGAGGCAATATTGAATTTTAGTGCACTTATCAATTTTGTAGTTAACAACACATTAATATCGTGGTAATTGACAAGCTTCCAAATTAAATTAATCTGATCATTCGTCAGTTACACGATCATATAATTGATCAAGGCAATTATACTGCGAGAATTATGTAGATTCTGCATCTAGGCACTGTAAGAGTTACTCATCTTGACAGTGGGATGTGTGTCAAATTCACGTTCAACGAGCCGCTTTTGTTGATCTCTTCCTTCAAGTCTCCAACTGGTTCGCTTGATACTTCCAAACTGAAAAAAAGAAAACAAATACATTACGGAAATGTTCTGGTTTGTCAGTTGAGAAACGAACCTCTTTATATTCCAGTAGGAAGGACGGGTTCCCATGTACCCCCTAAAACTATTTTTGCCATGAATTATATATGACACATTGTATGTCCTTTAGAATAATGTTATGTTGTCAGCGGAATGGAAAAGGTCACCTGGGGTCGAATGAGCATATTTTCAAAATGGCCACCATCACATCCATAACAATCTATTTGGGGGGCAATTTCCATGATTCTTGGTTTGGTTTAACGGTTTAATGATTTAACTTAATCACTTTAATTATGTCCTGAGAAATACAAATTCAAAGTCAAGGATAAATGTCAAGGGTCAGCCCTTAAATTGCAATAAAGGACTTTTAAAAGTTATATGTAAATATACAGGTATAATAACATACTTGGTATGTTCTGACATTTAGCATTGTGCCTGAAAAAAGTTAAATATTAAATTCAAGGTCAGGGGTTAAAGTTCAAAGGTCAACTCATGAAAATTAACAAAAACTGATTTCATGTCGTCTGTTCAATCAGTGTAGAACATTATACGTTTGCTTTGCATTGGCAGTTAATTGTATACATTATCTGAATTATGACTAGTGAAATGAAAGTACAAGATGAAGGTCCATGCAAGGTCATAGGCCAGCCCCTTAAAAAGTAAAAAGATGCATTCGAATATTATTCAAAGGAACTTTTAAATCACATTAATGTACAAATTACATGTATCTTTACAAATACGTATGCATCTAGAAGCAACATTTTCTTTTAACCAGACGTTACACTTATGTTTTGTTTGTCTCAAAAGCTTTCAATGAGATTAATATTTGCTTTATATATATTTGCAAGGTAAATTAGAAAATTGCTTTGCTGATTTTGACATTTTCAAGTGGAAGACTATGTTTGGCAACACAATTTGTATGTGACTGACATAATAGCTTCACGTCTGAAGAAATAATCATATGGTAAGATCAAAACAGTTTCAAAGGTTATACTTCAAAGGATACCCTTGTTGCACCACAAATTGTCGTCCCTGTACAACTGGTAGTGGTAGCTGGCACCACAAATTTTCGCCACACCTACGGTCCTGTTCAAAGCCATGATGACATTATTCAAAATCCTCCCCCTTCCAACACACAGCATAGCCGAAAATGTACTGGATTTTCCGCTTAAGATGTTAGCTAGCTGTCATATTCTGCATTTTTGTCATACATACACCTTTGTAAATCATCCCGATACTACTTGAATAATGGTCTGCAAGCGATCGCCAGGATTTTTGGAACATTTTGATGGATTACATTTGCATGAACTTCTGCATATCCCTCGTTAGTCCCATCTATGCTGACCAGTGAAAGTAAACGCACAGGAACTTGACCAGGTAACGAGTCTGAACTAATGACTATTTAAAGGACTACATAGTAACTGTCTCGACCTGTGCCATGTTTTAATTGATTTCCACACCTCTGGAACTGTATCGGCATGATATATGTGATGTGATTTAAGTATTTTATGAACTAAAACGTTTGATACTGCTCACTTTGAGCACCCCTGCAAGTCAAGCCCCTTGCGACTGTAGTGGGAAATTAACGGTAAGACAATCCATACGACTTGAATGACAAAACAGTTTCTTGCAGTTGCTTACTTTCTGGAAAAAAATCCGCTCAAATTTCTCACAAGGTGATACAAATGTGAATTGTTACGGCGGAATATGGTGTGAAATCAAAATACAGCACCACAAAATTAGCATAAAATTGATATTTTGTGCTTACCTCTGCTCGGCATCTGTCGCAGTAGACACATATCATGTAATGCACGGGGCTCCGTGACTTTTGTATAGATCGTATATGGTTAGCTAAATTCAAGACACCAAGTCAAATATGTTAACAATTTAATTGGTTTTGTCCGAAAATAATCGCTGCCAGCTGCTATTTAATATAATCTAAAAATATTATCAAACTAAGAAAACTAATTTAGATGTGTACTACTTCCAATTTTATTGATTTACAATGTCAACAAATTATTCAAAACATATTGTGCGACTTGATCGTAAGGCTACATGTACCGTTATGCGGACTACCGGTATCAAGATCCGATTCAGCAGTCGCGTGTTGTTTGTATTGACGTCTCTTTAGTCGGATTACGCAGCAGTTCGCTACAGCGATCTCGGTAGTTGGCTATAGTATTTGTATACACCGTCGATGATGTGATTTTTTCAATGCTAGTAAACGCCGTGTGATATTTTGGACCGGAAAATATCACATTTTTACTGCAGGATTTTTACAAGGGAATATACAATCGATTGGAAACGCTTTGCTTTGTTCATGAGGTGAGTTTTTGACTTTGATGTTGTGTAGTTATTTTGATGAGCATTTTAATACAAAGTGGCATGATCGTATGTGGCTGTATGTGTATGCATTTATATTGCGCCACATGTATACGAAAGAGTCTACACCTGCACTTTGAGTGTGATACGCAATTCATTTGCCAGCAACCTTGATTTTATACCAGATCATTATATGATCATTACGGTCTTTTCGCAAACGTGAAGACGACGAGTAGTGGGGTGGTTAAGGGGTCCATGACTGCATTTTGGGGTACGATTGTTTTACTTGGCATACATACTCCTTGGATCAAAAGAAGAAAATTCGTCGAAAGAGACACTCTGTATCTATGCAAATTAGGCCTAATTTCCATAATTGATATACAGAGTGTCTCTTTGGATAAATTTTCTTCTTTTGATCCAAGGAGTTTGTATGCCAAGTAAAACAATTGTACCCCAAACTGCAGTGAACACCCATATTTGTGGCCCCTACTAGAAGAAATGACGTCATTTAGGCGAGAAATTACGTCACTTACGTTCTCTCTCGTCGTCTGGCCAATCTGAGCACTAGTTCATGCCCGATTTCAGGTTCGTCGGAAAATCCAGTGCACCGTCTTCAGAATTACGTAATCAGAGAAGTATCAACATGTATGTGTGTGTGTGTGTTTTATACGTGTGTATGTATATGTGTGGTGGATTATGTAACTGGTGTATGCGTGTGTGTTTGAATGTGTGCGTGTGTGGCTTTGTGTACGTGTGTGCGCATTTGTGCGTGTGTGTGTTTGTGAGTGTATATGTGTTTGTTTGTGTTTGTTGGAATGCGAGTGCCTGCGTGCGTGTGTGTATCTGCGTATGTGTACGGGTATGGGTTTTTGTTTGAGTGTGTGCGTGTGTTTGTGTTTGTTTGAGTGCTCGCGTGGATGAGTGTGCGTGCGTGTGTTTGTGTTTATGTGGATGTGCGTTTGTGGGTGTTTGTGTGCATTTGTGAGTGTGCATTCATGTGTTTGTGTTTGTGTGGGTGTGTGTTGTGTATCTGTATGTGTGGGAGTTTTATTAATGTTGTGTTTGTGTGTATACGCGTGTGTAAGGGTTTGTGTTTGTGTGAGCGCATGTGTGGGGTGTTTGTGTGCATTGTTGTTTGTTTGAGTGCGAGTGCGTGCGTGCGTGCGGGAGTGGATGTTTGTGCGTGTGAGTATACGTGTGTGTAAGTGTGTGTGTGTTTTGTGTGATTGAATGCGTGTATGTGTGTGTGTGTCTGTGTTGGAGTTTGAATAATTCAGTCGGGTCGTGTGTTTGCGCATGTGTATGTTTGAAAGTGTAAGTTGTGTGTGAGTGTTTGTCATGATTGTGTGTAGAAGGGAACGACGTCATTGTGAACGCGCGTTAACTAAAAACGAAAATGGTTCAAAGGCAGCGAACAGGTAGTGAACAGCACGGGTTGACTACATCCAATAGACCGCTTCTGTGATGTATGCAAATAATATTCGTATGACGTATAGACTCCCCGTTGGCAAACTTAACAATAGTAACTAGGTTCGGCAAGATAAGTATGCCGGAGCTTATGTAGCAGTCACACCGCCAAACCGAATCCAAACCGACACGAGACCGAATAATTCGGGGACGTTTCGGGGACGTTCGGGGTGCTAGCGGTTTGGTGTCGGAGTGGTATCGGAATTGTCGGTCTCTTTTGTTGTGACTGCTAACCCCAGTTCGGGCTCTTGTCGGTTCCCGATAAAGTGGAAGTTCGGTCTGGTTTCGGTTTGGATTCGCTTTGGCGGTGTGACTGCTACATTACCGGACCTAGTTACTATTGTTAAACAGTGCCAACGTGGAGTATTACGTCATACGCATATTATTTGCTTATACAGGGTGGCCCAGAAATAACGGAACGGGGTACTTTCCATTATAAAGAAATATACAGACTAGGTTCACTGGATAGATAATCTTTTAAAAAGAACTTTGATATCATCAACAGTAATGTTTTTGTTTGGGTGTTCGGAATAACGAATTTCTTTTAAAAAGATTATCTATCCAGTGAACATATTATCACAATGGCAAATACCCCGTTCCGTTATTTCTGGGCCACCCTGAAACGGTCGTTCTAGGACGGGAAACTCGTTCTCGTTCACATAAGCGAAAACTCCCTATTATTGGGTAATCTACGACGAGTATCTCATACCCTTTCAAACGTTTAGTCAACATAACTTGAAGGAAAAAAGAAAGAAAAAAAAAACAACTAATTGTCAACATCTCCAATATGGAGACCAGAAATCGTAAAGCCACTCCTCCGACCACGGATACGGCCACGGCAGATGCAATAGAAGCGGCGGCCTTTAAAGCATTCGATAAGTACATGGAAAGCAACGCCTTTGTCAATGCCGTTGAAAAGGCTGTAGAGAGGGCTATTGATAAGCACATAATGAAGTTCAATCAACGCTTGGACCAGCTAGAGATTTGTAAGGCGTCATTACGGACTTTTCACAAACCTGAGGACGACGAGTAGTGGGGTGGTTAAGGGGTCCATGACTGCATTTTGGGGTACGATTGTTTTACTTGGCATACATACTCCTTGGATCAAAAGAAGAAAATTCGTCAAAAGAGACACTCTGTATCTATGCAAATTAGGCCTAATTTCCATAATTGATACAGGTGTCTCTTTGGATAAATGTTCTTCTTTTGATCCAAGGAGTTTGTATGCCAAGTAAAACAATTGTACCCCAAAATGCAGTGAACACCCATATTTGTGGCCCCTACTAGAAGAAATGACGTCATTTAGGCGAGAAATTACGTCACTTACGTTCTCTCTCGTCGTCTGGCCAATCTGAGCACTAGTTCATGCTCGATTTCAGGTTCGTCGGAAAATCCAGTGCACCGTCTTCAGAATAACGTAATCAGAGAAGTATCAACATGTATATGTATGTGTGTGTGTTTTATACGTGTATGTCTATGTGTATGTGTGGTGGAGTTTATAACTGGTGTATGCGTGTGTGTTTGAATGTGTGCGTGTGTGGCTTTGTGTACGTGTGTGCGCATTTGTGCGTGTGTGTGTGTGTGTGTGTTTGTGAGTGTATATGTGTTTGTGTTTGTTGGAATGCGAGTGCCTGCGTGCGTGTGTTTATCTGCGTATGTGTACGGGTATGGGTTTTTGTTTGAGTGTGTGCGTGTGTTTGTGTTTGAGTGCTCGCGTGGATGAGTGTGCGTGCGTGTGTTTGTGTTTATGTGGATGTGCGTTTGTGGGTGTTTGTGTGCATTTGTTAGTGTGCATTCATGTGTTTGTGTTTGTGTGGGTGTGTGTTGTGTATCTGTATGCGTATGTGTGGGAGTTTTATTAATGTTGTGTTTGTGTGTATACGCGTGTGTAAGGGTTTGTGTTTGTGTGAGCGCATGTGTGGGGTGTTTGTGTGCATTGTTGTTTGTTTGAGTGCGAGTGCGTGCGTGCGTGCGGGAGTGGATGTTTGTGCGTGTGAGTATACGTGTGTGTAAGTGTGTGTGTGTTTTGTGTGATTGCATGCGTGTATGTGTGTGTGTGTCTGTGTTGGAGTTTGAATAATTCAGTCGGGTCGTGTGTTTGCGCATGTGTATGTTTGAAAGTGTAAGGTGTGTGTGAGTGTTTGTCATGATTGTGTGTAGAAGGGAACGACGTCATTGTGAACGCGCGTTAACTAAAAACGAAAATGGTTCAAAGGCAGCGAACAGGTAGTGAACAGCACGGGTTGACTACATCCAATAGACCGCTTCTGTGATGTATGCAAATAATATTCGTATGACGTATAGACTCCCCGTTGGCAAACTTAACAATAGTAATCAGGTTCCGCAAGATAAGTATGCCGGAGCTTACCGGACCTAGTTACTATTGTTAAACAGTGCCAACGTGGAGTATTACGTCATACGCATATTATTTGCTTATACAGGGTGGCCCAGAAATAACGGAACGGGGTACTTTTCATTATAAAGAAACATACAGACTAGGTTCACTGGATAGATAATCTTTTAAAAAGAACTTTGATATCATCAACAGTAATGTTTTTGTTTGGGTGTTCGGAATAACGAATTTCTTTTAAAAAGATTATCTATCCAGTGAACATATTATCACAATGGCAAATACCCCGTTCCGTTATTTCTGGGCCACCCTGAAACGGTCGTTCTAGGACGGGCAACTCGTTCTCGTCCACATTAGCGAAAACTCCCTATTACGGACTTTTCGCAAACCTGAGGACGACGAGTAGTGGGGTGGTTAAGGGGTCCATGACTGCATTTTGGGGTACGATTGTTTTACTTGGCATACATACTCCTTGGATCAAAAGAAGAAAATTCGTCAGAAGAGACACTCTGTATCTATGCAAATTAGGCCTAATTTCCATAATTGATACAGGGTGTCTCTTTGGATAAATGTTCTTCTTTTGATCCAAGGAGTTTGTATGCCAAGTAAAACAATTGTTCCCCAAACTGCAGTGAACACCCATATTTGTGGCCCCTACTAGAAGAAATGACGTCATTTAGGCGAGAAATTACGTCACTTACGTTCTCTCTCGTCGTCTGGCCAATCTGAGCACTAGTTCATGCTCGATTTCAGGTTCGTCGGAAAATCCAGTGCACCGTCTTCAGAATAACGTAATCAGAGAAGTATCAACATGTATATGTATGTGTGTGTGTTTTATACGTGTATGTCTATGTGTATGTGTGGTGGATTATATAACTGGTGTATGCGTGTGTGTTTGAATGTGTGCGTGTGTGGCTTTGTGTACGTTTGTGCGCATTTGTGCGTATGTGTGTGTTTGTGAGTGTATTGTGTTTGTTTGTGTTTGTTGGAATGTGAGTGCCTGCGTGCGTGTGTATATATGCGTATGTGTACGGGTATGGGTTTTTGTTTGAGTGTGTGCGTGTGTTTGTGTTTGTTTGAGTGCTCGCGTGGATGAGTGTGCGTGCGTGTGTTTGTGTTTATGTGCGTTTGTGGGTGTTTGTGTGCATTTGTGAGTGTGCATTCATGTGTTTGTGTTTGTGTGGGTGTGTGTTGTGTATCTGTATGCGTATGTGTGGGAGTTTTTATTAATGTTGTGTTTGTGTGTATACGCGTGTGTAAGGGTTTGTGTTTGTGTGAGCGCATGTGTGGGGTGTTTGTGTGCATTGTTGTTTGTTTGAGTTCGAGTGCGTGCGGGAGTGGATGTTTGTGCGTGTGAGTATACGTGTGTGTAAGTGTGTGTGTGTTTTGTGTGATTGAATGCGTGTATGTGTGTGTGTGTCTGTGTTGGAGTTTGAATAATTCAGTCGGGTCGTGTGTTTGCGCATGTGTATGTTTGAAAGTGTAAGGTGTGTGTGAGTGTTTGTCATGATTGTGTGTAGAAGGGAACGACGTCATTGTGAACGGGCGATACAGATAATGGTGAGTATTGGTCAAACTTAACTTTAGTAACCAAAACCTGCACGATTACGGTACAAACTAATAGTTATTACCTCACCATGCTCGAAAAGTATGCACAATTACAAACGACAAAGTAAAACCTCTGTTATCATTCAAAAATAGCCGTTACAACTCAAGTGTCATATTTACTCTAGCGCGAAGCGATAGCGTTCTAGGTCCTAATACGGGACTGCAGTGCGCGGTACGGTAATACATGTACCGTGCATGTTCATGTGTAACCGCAATCCCCGTTCGTTCGTCTTTCTAACACACGGATAGAAGTCCATGAGTTGCATAATATCACTGTTTTTTGCGGAATGGAGGGGAAAATCATAATTTTAATCCACCCTATAGTTGGATCACATATTGGAGAGTGAATTGGTGGTAAGTACCGTATCATACGTATAGTTTTAAGCACAATTAGCGTGCACAAACATATCTATTTTCAGTCCTGTATCAGGAGCACCTAGAACGTTAGGGCCTCGCGCTAGCGTTCTCTAAAAAGTGATACCCGGGCGTCAATCTTTTTATATCATATTTTGAAAGCAAATTTCACAACAATGAAAGCATTTGAAAGGGAATTATTATTATTTCCTATGTTTTTTTCGATGATCTTTCATTTGGAATTGAAATCAACCAAATCCGTTACAATTAATTTTGGGGGGCACTTTGGAAATTACCAATACTCACCATTACCTTTAACTAAAAACGAAAATGGTTCAAAGGCATCGGACAGGTAGTGAACAGCACGGGTTGACTACATCCAATAGACCGCTTCTGTGATGTATGCAAATAATATTCGTATGACGTATAGACTCCCCGTTGGCAAACTTAACAATAGTAACTAGGTTCGGCAAGATAAGTATGCCGGAGCTTACCGGACCTAGTTACTATTGTTAAACAGTGCCAACGTGGAGTATTACGTCATACGCATATTATTTGCTTATACAGGGTGGCCCAGAAATAACGGAACGGGGTACTTTCCATTATAAAGAAACATACAGACTAGGTTCACTGGATAGATCTTTTAAAAAGAACTTTGATATCATCAACAGTAATGTTTTTGTTTGGGTGTTCGGAATAACGAATTTATTTTTAAAAGATTATCTATCCAGTGAACACATTATCACAATGGCAAATACCCCGTTCCATTATTTCTGGGCCACCCTGAAACGGTCGTTCTAGGACGGGAAACTCGTTCTCGTCCACATTAGCGAAAAGTCCCTATTGAGAAGCAGTCAACCTCAATCCACAACCTTACACTGGCGATGAATGAGGCTGATCAATACTCTCGCCGCAATTGTCTGAAGTTTTACGGTGTGAAAGAGAGCAACACGGAAAACACGGATGACGTCATCTGCAAACTAGCGAGTGAACGACTGGGTGTCAACCTAACAGCAGTCGACATAGATCGTTCACATCGCGTCGCTCCGAGGGGCGGAATAGCAAGCGACACCGGGTCTGCAGACGCCAACCTCAAGAACACAAAACCTCGCGCCACCATTGTAAAGTTTTGCTCATATCGTGTACGGAGCGCTGTCCTGCGTGCACGTAGGAAGCTGAAGGGCACAGGCATGGCCATCGATGAAGCGCTCACGTCCACAAACCAGGACCTCATGTGGGCGGCAAAAAAGCACCACAAAGTAAACGAAGCGTGGTCCTTCGACGGACGGATACTCGTCCTACTCCCAGCCATGAACGGAAAGACAGTAAAACGAACTATCCACAGCAAACGTGATTTGGACAAGTTATAGCAATACTGAGTTATAACATGTATATAATCATGCTGATACATTCCACTCCTGATCATTTCTACTTTGACGTTGAACTTTGATTTTGTTGTATATATTTGATGTTCTGTTGTTTGGTTTTTCCTTTATCATTTCTTTTAGTTCTAGTTAGTTTTGCATGCCCGTTAAATACTGTGATACATCTGACTCCAATGTATACAGTTGTATTGCCAACGAATTAAACTCAAATATAGATAATGATTTAAATTTTGTAAATTGTCTCCCCTTTCAAGAAGTTAATAATGAAGATTTTGAACGATTATTCTCACCTGTAAATCAATATGATGTCTCTCTAAATGGCTTTAATTTTGAAGATGAAAGTTTGAATGAAAATGAAGAAGACACACATTCAAATCCTCCTGTAAAGTATTATTTATCATCTGAATTTAATGAAATTGTAGATAATTCATTTAATCAAAACTTTCGTATAATTCATTTTAATGCCCGAAGTATGTTTCGTAATTTTGAAGAAATACATGCCTATCTTTCTAATATTCAATATCAAATACTAGTAAAAACCCAATGTGTTCTGTTTAAAAAGGGTGGTGTGCAATTTAATGTTGATGATATATTGTTGACAATAGATGCAGTTCCTTTGAAATTCTATGATTCTGTTAAGTTTTTAGGTGTAGTATTAAATAGTAGTTTGTCTTGGAAGAATCACATTGATTTAGTACGCTTGAAGATTTCACGATTCATAGGGATTTTAAGTCGATTGAAGTATGAATTGCCTAGTAACATATTATTTCTTCTTTATAATGCTTATGTTTTGTCACACTTGTCGTATTGTAACTCAATATGGGGTAACACATATTCGAGCCATTTACATAAACTAATAATGTTACAAAAGAAAGCCATACGAGTATGTACAGGCTCGGTTACATCTGACCGGATTGAGTAAACGTATGCCAAACGAACAGCAAAATTTTCAATCCGTTTGTCTCCGTTCGTATGCGTTTCTTGTCCGTTTCTTGTTCGGTGTATACGTTCCTTGTACGGCGATGTCTGTTCTATCCGTTTGAAAGTAGTCGTCCGCTGGTCGTACGTTTGTTGTACGTTGTGCATCCGTTTTGTTCGGAATCCGTTAGTTGTCCAGTCGTGACACAGGTCCACCGGACATCAACGGATAAGAACTGACAAGTACAGGACGAGAAACGTACGAGTTCCGAATAAAACGGATGCACAACGCACAACAAACGTACGACCAACGTATGACTGTATTCGGTGGTGTCCGTTTCAAGTTTGGTGCATGCATGCACAAAACTTTCAAACGGATAGAACAGACATCGGAACGTATTCACCGAACAAGAAACGGACAAGAAACGTATACAAACGGAGACGAACGGATTGACAATTTTGCTGTTCGTTTGGCATACGTTAATTCGCAATCCGGTCAGATATGACCGGGCTAATAAATACGTTTGAAGTACGTTTTGTCAGTTTCTTATGCGTTCCATATTCGTTTTGACCGGTTCGTGTAAGTTACGCGTACGGTGTTGTCCGTTACTCATACGGTGATGTCTGGTAATCGTGCGTTTTTGTACGTTAAATCCGTTTTATATCCGTTCTTCAAGCAACAATGGAGATCAAGTTCGTCACCAATTGATTTTATTTCGCATATGTTCTATACGTTTGGCATACGTTTACGCAATCCGGTCAGATGTGACCAGGCCTTTTATGCGTTCCATATTCGTTTTGACCGGTTCGTGTAAGTTACGCGTACGGTGTTGTCCGTTACTCATACGGTGATGTCTGGTAATCGTGCGTTTTTGTACGTTAAATCCGTTTTATATCCGTTCTTCAAGCAACAATGGAGATTAAGTTCGTCACCGAATGATTTTATTTCGCATATTTTCTATACGTTTGGCATACGTTTACGCAATCCGGTCAGATGTGACCAGGCCATACGAAGTCCGAGTATACTGCTTCTACTTCCACATTATTTAAATCATTATATACTCTTAAATTACAAGATATAAATAAGATCCAAATTGCCTCGTTTATGCAACGTTTTCACTCTCAAACACTCTCCCCATATTTAATGAATATGTTTGTAAAAAAGTAGAAATATCCATAATTATAATACAAGATCTTGCAATCATTTTCACCGTTGGACTTATTTAAATAATAAATCAAAATACTCATTACGCCACACAGGCCCAATCCTTTGGAATAGTCTAAATTTAAGTAACTTTAGTATTCAATTTAATAACTCATTTAAAAGGCAATATAAAAAAATATTTGATTGGAAATTATTGATTTTTAAAATTTTTTTTTTCTTATTTTTTATTTTGTGTTTTGGCATATGATAATACAGTATTGTTGGTACTTGTAATTTCTTTGCAATATATATTGATACATTATTTAAATTGTAGGGTCGTACACTCTTACAAGCCTACCCTTGGCTTTTTACGTACGCCTCCTTTTCCATTCATTTTTACAATATTATTATGAAACTTATGTATTTATTTTTTGTACCATTCTTACTAAATGTTGTATATAATGTTATTGTGTTTGATATTTGATGTTGTTGTATTTTTATGAATTGGAATAAAGATTGAAATGAAAAAAAAAGAAAAAAAATACATTTGGGATTAAAATGATCATTCTTGACATACGGATATATACCAACGCACCAACATATAGGTCATATGAAGGTTTGTGTATAGTGTGTGAGTGTGTGTATTAGTGTATGTGTGTGTGCGTGCGTGTGCACACGTGGTATGTGAAGGAAGGATGGGTGTATGTGTGTGTTCGTGTATGCGTGTGTATGTGTGAATGTAGGGTGTGAATGTAGGGTGTGTGTGTGTTTATGCGTGTGTGGGGTGTGTGTGTGGAGGAGTGGGTGGGCGTGGAGGGGTGTGTTTTAGGGATGAGTGCAGTGGCGTACCCATTATTTTTTTTCACGGGGGGGGGGGGGTGTCGGTGAGGATTATTCGAGTGAGGTGTCTGTGAGGATTTTTAAAGGGATCGAGGGGTGTCGTTGGGGTTTATTTGAAGGGGGATGTAGAATTTTTCGAGGGGGGGGGGGGCGGGCGCTGTCAACATTTTCTGAGGGGGGGGGGGGGGTACACCAATTGATGTACACCAATCACAAAATTTAGTGTTTTTGGGGCCGACGCTCACTTACACACGGTCACTCTGTGACTTCGGAACGGTATATCAGCCTACCAGGTCGACGCAAATTTGGTCTCAAAAGACTTCAATAAAAAAAATCCTATGAAATCACGCGGCGATACCTGCGTGTGTTGCGGAATTATCACGTGAAAGGTCGAGTCCACCAACACTGATTATTATTATCATCATCATCATCATCATCATCTTTGTAGCTTGAAGACAGCGACTGACGACAATTTGTGCAATAGGCGACAATTTGTGGTGTGAGGTTTTACGTGATTTCACAAATTGTCGCCGGGTATGGGGACGGCAAGAGCAACACAAATTGTCGCCAACGACAATTTGTGCAGGAGGCGACAATTTGTGGCGTGAAATTTTGCCCAAATTGTCGCCGACGACAATTTGTGCAGGGACGACAATTTGTGGTGCAACACCCCCTTTACATCTGCTTATTAAAAATACACCATTTGTACATGTAACAATATTTTATTTGATTGTATATAATGATATAAAATGCATTGATAATGCGTTTGAATCATTTTAGAAACACTTCATAAAGACAATACCCAATTGTCATTAATATTGAATGCAAACTCATAATTAATTCATAAAACATTTGTATTGTTGTAAGGGAATACACATTGTTTGATACCACCGGACGTTTTGACTCACTGTATTCGCATTTGACTTTTATTATTGTGCATGCTAATAAATGAAGATGTAAACTCTTTTGAACTTCCTCTTCTACCCTGAACACTGTCATGATAGCCTACAAGTCCACCATAATTGACTTGACGTGAAGTTACGATTATTGACGTATGATAAAACCATTTTTCTTGGTGCAATATGCTATACACCCTTCAATTATTATGTTTAGAAATATGATTCGTATTATATGCATAGATTTTGTTTGTTAATAATTGTTTAAATTTGTATTAATAGTATTTATATTGAGGGTTAATATAGATGTATACACTCTGCTCAGATATTTATTATATACCCATTAGCTTATATTAATTAGCTCGCTTACAATTTTGATATTCTTTATTGTCATATATCTCCATCATTAGGATTCACCCTTTATTGGCATCCATTGCCTTGTTTATTATGGCGTCCATTAATTTTTTGTTTTTATTCCTTGAAAGATTGTATGCATTTGCATAATTTCCAATTCATTTTTTCGTCATACGTTCTACTTCTAAATAATAATTTACAATTGGAATAAAATAACAGGAAATAGTTTTAAAATTGAATCATTTTATATGTACGCTTGTATATTTGTATATTTGTAATGTGTTCTTTTAAATTAATGTATTTTACATGTATAATATTTTAATTCATTGTAAATTGTACACAATTCAACCAGTTGGCTGCCATGTACAATATTTTTATACCACAATAAATAAATAAATAAATACAAAATATAACTATGAAAATGCTTTGTTGACATCATGGACATAGAAATTCTCAATTTGAATACAGGTGTATTAGAATGTCTGACATGATAGCCGTATGTATACAATAGATCATTGTGACATGTTATTATCAAATGATTGTGTGCACATTTAGCCAGTTGTTCTACATCTTGGTAAGATGTGTATTATAGTCTTGTTTGATCTTTGTTTATTAAAGCATGCCTTTCTGTCGCTTGAGATTTGCTCTAATCATGCTAATGCTCAGGTGTCAGACTTGCAAAATGATCTTTAGATTAAAGGGGTAGTACAGTTTTGGTAAGGCTGAATTTTAGTAACCAAACCTGGACAGTAACATTATAAACTAATAGTTATAACTCCACCATGCTCGAAAGGTATGTAAAATTACAAACGACAAAGTAAAAAGCCCGTTATCATTCAAAAAGAGCCATTAAAACACAAGAGGAATTGGTTTCAACCATTTTCCATACAAAATTATGCATGTGATGTTTTATTGAAATAACGTTTAAATAGAGAGATCATCACAACTATTTTAAAAAGGCTTTTTAAAAATTTTGAAAAAGTGCAAGCATTTTTTTTTTTTTTTTTTTTAAATCATCTAATTATCTAATTATCTGATATTTCAGCCGTTTCTGGGTCGGTTTAGACCAAATAAAGTTTATTCTGCCATTAAAATTGCATGTTCTTTCAAATTCGGAAATCAGTTTTTCATTACCTCACAAAAAAATTGTGATGTGCAGCGCCCTCTCTACCAAAACTAAACTACCCCTTTAAAGTAAACGGATTCAAAATGATTTGGATTAAAATGCCAAAGAGACATGATAATAATTGTGTATTTGTAGATTTCTAGGGTGTAGAATTCCCCAAAGTGTATGCATAATTATTGTACTTAGTCTTTGGCAGTGGTAGCATACTTCGAATTGTATACATGTTATGGTCTCTTTCTTATTTATGTGCTGGTTTAATTGCAAATTGAATTAGATACTAAGTTCTTTTCTCCAAATATGATATATATTGCTCTGTGAACAGATTGTTTCAGGTTTGTAGAATATGTTTGTCAGTCTTCCTGGTCATGAAACGTCACAGAAACATTGTAAAATAGTATACAGGATCATGCAACTGCTATAAATTACGTATTTTTTGGTTAACATCAATTGCAATGACAAGAGTATTGAGGGTTATGAATAATTTTGGATATACGTAGAATAAACAAACTAAACATTATCATTTATGAGTAGTCTTTGCAATTATTTAAATATAGGAAGAAACCAAAGCTGTATTAGTTCACTTTTCCCTTGTATATATGTAAAGTATATAAATTATATCTATTTATACAGGGTGTCTCAGAAAGAATGCAACACCTACGATCGTTAATTTCATCAACACCATCGACCAAATGTCATTGTTTTTTGTTTGATTGGGTAGAACATTCTTTTTCCAACAACATGATACCATGAGCATTGATTTTGGGTAAGGCGTCTGGATCCTAGGGCCATTTTTCTGAGGCAATGTCGTATCCTAAATTTGCAAATTTTTCGTCTCCAGCGATCCTCTGAACACTGAGACATTCTCGCCCCACGGCCTCCCATAGACAGAAGAACCGCATGACTGCTCTCCCTTTGATAAAGAAGACAATGTTGCGTATCGAGTACCCCGTACGGTATTGGCTCACATTGTCTTCCTTATGAAAAGAATGCCTCTGTGTTCCGCTGATCGCTGGAGACGAAACAGTGGCAAATTTAGGAAACGACATTGCCTCAGAAAAATGGCCCTAGGATCCAAACGCCTTACCCAAAATCAATGCTCATGGTATCATGTTGTTGGAAAAAGAATGTTCTACCCAATCAAACAAAAAACAATGACATTTGATCGATGGTGTTGATGAAATTAACGATCGTAGGTGTTGCATTCTTTCTGAGACACCCTGTATATAAACCGAACACAAAAAGTAGCTTCACCCCTAAGCATTTGCCCATAATTTCATAACCAAGAATCGTTTCAAGATTTCGTCTTGCCAATATATCCATATGGTAGTTAGGAAAACAATGTGTAAAAATAAGAGGTAACCATTAATCCATGGTTGAGTGAGCACACATTACAGAAAAAATAGTCATATTTCAAAATTCGCAAAAGTATTATCATCATTACAAATTATTGAGAGTTGGAAAATTAAAAAATGCACTGTTTTACAATTGCAATTAATGCATTTTACCACATGTGCATGAATGGAATATCAAACAGCATTGATTCATAAACCAGGATAAATGCATTCCGCCACATGCGCGGATTCACAACAATGTACAGGCACGCGCAATACCTTGTGACTTTTGAATTGGGCCATTTTGTCTTTAATCTATGCTCATTCAGCCATAAAGTAATGAATATCTCTGATTTTCGCACATATCGAACATAACAACTGTGCCAATATTGTGGTAAGATGACATCTTGAAACAGTAATCGGTTATGAAACTATGGGCAATTGCTTAGGGGTGAAGTTACTTTTTGTGTTCGGTTTATATGAGTTTTGTTTTCAGTCTAATAAACCCTGACGAAGCCCTATGGGCGAAAATTCGGAAACTATGTTTTCATACGGTGTTCTTTATTAACCATTGTTTGTCTATTTCACCACACCGACGCAGACCAACTTTTTAAACCATATATAATATAACTGCAAAGACTAATCATAAATTATTGAAAAGTAAGAATAGTATCGTAGCTTAATAAGCACTTTTCGCTTATATATTGTTTTCATCTCAATAAAACATGGGAAACGGAGACTACTAGCTGTAGACTACAGAGGAACGTTACTGCTCGTATTTTATTTTCCTTTGCCATTTTGGGTTTCAATACTTCCTAATGTTTCATGTTGTAAAATGTTTAAAACAAAACAGCTAAAACAGGCTTGCTGGTTTATTGATCATGATCTATTCCACAAGTCTCTGCCTTCAAAATACAAAGTCTGTGTCATGTCTGTGGTCGGTGTTCAAATTTGGAGACCCCATTTATATTTCCGGTCTTGCGCGTGATATCTTGACAGAATAACAAAAATAACATTGCTTTGATTGATTTTAGTAATTACATTTGTTTTGATCAATTTGTTTCTAAAGTGTATCGTAACAACATTCAACCATTCCGACTCAGTGTTATAACATGTTTTGCACTATAAATGTTTATGGATAAATTGTAATGATTATTTTGAGGCTCATTATTGAATATATAAATAATTAATTCATGACCTGTATGCTTTTTATACTCACTCGATCCTTGTAAGCGTCTTGTGGCCTTTCATGGTCTTGAGGATCATCAATGCCACGGTGTCTTCAAGTGTTTGTCTGCTGATTGACAGCTCGACCAGCTGATGGCATGACGTCATCACTGCCTCAAAGAATGTTGAATGTTGGACACTGGCACCCGGCGAGATTATTCTCAGTTTCTGGACTTTACGGAGCAGAGGGGGTACTCCGAGGTCGATACATGCCTGTAACTCAGTATTATGTATTGTAACTTCCTTTACACAGCTCCCACTACCCTGAGTATACTTTATAATGAAAACGAGAGGGACCTTTATTATTGAGCATAAGTTTTATCAAACAGTCGTCATACATTTTCAGCTTGTTATGATTTCCACGAAATCGAAATATAATAACTCTGCATATAAACATCCACACAATTATGAAAAAGAGATGGTGATCGTTTAGGACACATTTACAGGACCTCCTGGCATTGGCTGGACGCTATCATATATGCCAAATAATTGGCTTATGCCGAAAGGGTGGGTAGCGTCGCGTTAAATGGAACGCGACCATTCGTCCAAAGCCCCCCCCCCCCCCCCCCGGTTTTGCCGAAAGGGTGTGTTGGGAGCGTTAAGGCGCGTCAGTTCAGATAACGCTACCAAATGGCACATACGGGGGGGGGGGGGGGGGGGGGGCTTATTCCGAATGTACGCGTTTAGAGAGGGTAAAGGTTATATGCGTACGATGATGTGTACATCAAAGACGCGTGCGTAAATTGCGCCATTTCGATCTCTGAGTTTTCGTTTCTCCACCTTGACGAAACACGTGTTATCCTATGAGAGACCGACTTTTCCAAAAGATGGGATTTTATAGCACATGTTTGATTTTTTTAACCGATGCGTAAGGCGTGCGTGCTTCGGATGTTGTACTGTAGTCGATGAAGCATTATTATTGCGTTTGTAAAATATATATTGTCCGATTCCCACGCTCTAGTTTACTGCGTTCCGCGCATTCCAGGAAATGGGTTAGTATAACCGCCTTGTTAACGTTGTATTACAATAAAGCTTAGTTGCGAGTCATGTGTGTTTGATTGTGTCCCTGAAAGTATATAAAACTTATGAAGGGCCTATTTGATCAAAATACACATTTACTAAAGAGTCTACATCTAAGACTTGGAATAGTTTACCTTCGGAGTTAATTAATTTGAGTCTGATCCATAGGCGTAGCCAGGGGAGGGGATTTGGGGGGTTCAACCCCGCCTCTCTCCCCCTTTTGACCAAAGAATGATTATTTTGGGGGTTTGAACCCCTTCTTTACAATTTGTAGCTGGTCTCGAGAACACATTTAAGCGGCCTCGACCATCATTACCCATGGTCTCGGTCTCGTAAAATTGTGAAGAACCCTGGTTTTCAGCCTTAAAAATATTGAACATTGTTGGTCTCGGTTCCGAACAATTTCAACGGACACCACCCTCCTCCCATACAGGATTCAAGAAAAATGTCTTAGTCTCTGCCTCGAAAATGTGTTACTGTCCTGGTCTCGACCTCGAAAATTGTAAATGTACTTGGTCTCGGCTTCAAAAAATGTATACGGCCACTCTCTCCCCCGCCCCCCCCCCCCCCCCCCCCGCTTACAGAAATTTGTCAGACGACATACCCCCCCCCCTCACCCCCCGCCCCTGAAAAAATCCTGGGTACGCCACTGGTCTGATCACCATCATTCAGGTTTGTGTAATTTCAAGTTTCGATTACACACAGATTAATTCAATCCGAAGGTGAACTATTCCAAGGCTTCGACGGTTACCTCTTGAGCAAATTGAGTACACAAGATATGACGTCATACAAATCTATTTTTTGAATTTTCAAATTTGAACTTCATTTACAAAATAATGTCCAAATACCAAAAATAAATTAAATATGTTAAGAAATGGCTGATATATGCCTAACCGCATGATTTTTTTGTCAATGGGAAATCAGTGCTTCCAACGCACCCTTTCGGCAAAACCGGGGGGGGGGGGGGGGTTTGGACGAATGGTCGCGTTCCAGTCAACACGACGGCGACGCGACGCCCCCAACGCACCCTTTCGGCAAAACCGGGGGGGGGGGGGCTTTGGACTAATGGTCGCGTTCCAATCAACGCGACGCGACGCGACGCTACCCACCCTTTCGGCACAAGCCCAAATAATTGTAATTTGCACGTAAAACAGAAATGTTAGAGATGTCTCAAATAACTGATAGATCAATATCTATTCATATTGCAGCTAACATGCTGGGGAGTTGCAATCCTCCAACATCTCCGATATGGACTATACAGGGTGGCCCAGAAAAAAACGGAACGGGGCACTTCCCAAAATATAGTAACAACATGATTATGTCAATCGGATAGATATAGAAGAACAGGTATTTTGGTCGTGTAGTTTTTGTTTTAGGGCGCTGTGAGTAACACCATGTCAGGTTCCCATTTTTGCAAATTTTTACCGTGTCAGTGCCTGATAAATCGCACTTACTGCCCGTCATACCTTTGAGCACGCATGCAATCCGCACGCCATTGTTAGTGTGCATTCAGCTGTGTGTCGAGAGAATGGGCATAGTTGCTCGATACTATTACGGGCAGTAAGTCTCATTTATTAGACACTGCCTTGGTGAAAATTGACAAAAATTGGGACCTTACATGGTCTCACTCAAAGCGCCCTAAAACAAAAACTGCACGTCCAAAATTACTGTTCTTGGTATCGTTTTTCATTAGAAAATACACCCTATCCAATGGACATAATCATTCTGTTACTTTATTTTGGGAAGTGCCCCGTTCCGTTTTTTGGGGGCCACCCTGTATTACTGGTGGTGTATTCTATCATATCTACGTCATTAAAATATATTTTAGCAAATCGCTAATCCATAAGTACAGTTTCAGAATACCGATTTGGCTAAAATATTTGTAGTGACGTAGTTACAATAGATTTTAGCTAAAAATCGTTTTTTAGAATACACCCCCAGGGGGTGTTTCACTAACTAAAATCGATTTTAGGATCGATTTTAGTGCTTAGTGAAACACCCCCAGGTGTATTCGCCGTAAGGTCGAACGATTTTCATAAATCGGGGAGTGGTATGTAATAGCTAGAACAACAGCATCCTTTTCGTCAACCATTTTCTTTTTATTGCGATCACTTGCAGCAATATATTTTCAGTCCCAGAGCATTGAAATGCTAAATTGTTTGAACACAAATGATTGTACACTAATTTGATCTAATGTTTAAATGGTGCCTAGGTTGAAAGGAAACCACGATGAATTAATACTTAGGAGGTAATCATTTAACACTTGTTGAGGGCTATCGACCTTTCACTTCGTCATGTTCTATTAGTCACGATTGTGTCTTATCAATTTGCTTTATTGCACTCATCCCAGGTTTTCAATAAAAAAAAGTGAGGCACTTGATCCATTCTTACCTCAGGACCTGAAAGGTCTTGGCGATGACCGATAGCTTCTAAGGATAGTGTCTGGAGACATGGCAGCTGTGACACCATGATGTGCAGTTCATGCCGCGTCACATGTAGCCTCTCGAGTGTCAACTCTATGATCTGTATATGCATACAAATTTGCAGTTGTATAAATCGTATACTATATTGTTAATGCACGTTCCTTTGAACTTGTATGATTACTTTGACGTTTTTGATAAAGGGGAAACACGATAACGGTGTTGCATTGCAAACCATAAATGGATTTTGTTTCTCCTATAGCCAGAAAACTTCAGACCACTACTACTTGGTTATACATAACTAAACAACTAAATTACCCTTTCTGGTAAAATTACTCTGTTGTTGTTTATACTAATTATGAAAAGCAAATCACCGTAACGGTGTGGCGTCTGAAAGATGTGAGTTAATTATAAGTTTGTTGAACATTTATCTAATTCTAAGCTTTTCTAGAAGGATTCAATTTAGATTACCACGTTATGTAGTATAACCTTGGTGGTAACATGAACAAGTTTTAGTAGTTAATTATTGCAAGCTTTCCTAACTGATTTATTTCATTTATCATAACGCCGAGATATTGGAAAATAACGGCGTGACATAGTACAAAAGCGAGTGAACTACTTAGGTGATATGGTTTAAGATTATATCATACTCAATCAAACTACAAACTAAATACTAATTCTGAAAGAAAATCTGAGCTAAATATTATTCTGAAAGAAAAATCAGAGCATAACAAAAATAATATTTTGAGCACACCCGTACACATGTACTGTAATGAGTGCTAATCCTATGGCATTTCACGCTTCGTCGCACAATTTTTGTGCGAGTCGGGCATACGCCAATATATGTATCTGCGCATACGCATGAAAATAATAATTACTGGAATATTTGGATCAGCTTGGCTTATGATAATGATAATGTGTAATTGTGTAATTTTCTGCACTTAACCCTAAAAAGGCCGGGCTATTTGAGGTCTTTCTACGGCCGGGGGGGGGGGGGGGGCATTATGGTCCCCCTTAAGATCTCGACCTGCTCGAGGTGGTCTCTTCCCTTCGCCTTCTTGGGGTAACTCTGTACAGTCTAACCTCAAGTGGGACTCGCAAGTCAAGCTCATGATATCGCGTGCTTCTCGCAGACTTTACATCATATGCTGCCTGAGGCGAAATGGAGTACCTACTGCTGACCTAGTCCACATCTACACGATGTACATTCGTCCGCTTCTTGAGTTTGGATTCCCCGTATGGAGTTCTAGTATAACCTACTGAGCAATCGCTAAGTATTGAACGAGTCCAACGCAGAGCACTCCCGTTTGATATTTAACCCTGACCAATTACATTACGAAGATACACTAGAAACACTGCAAATCCCAAAGTTATCTGACCGAAGAAAAGATATCTTAACCAAATTTGGAAAGTCCTTACTCAATTCTGAGTGACATCGTAACATGTTACCCCCAGTCGCCAGGACTGTCTGAATGGACTTCACTTCACTCTGGAATATCTTATACATGTGTCTTGTACATGTGTGCTTATTATCCATTTTACTCATAACTCGTAGCAACTTTCTAGCAATTTTTGATATTTTCGTAACATTTTAAAATTTAATATTTTACACATGTACATGTATAGTAATTTGTATTTGGCATTTGTATTCATTATCTGTAGCTATGACAACATTGACATGAAATTTGCACTTTTAATTATGCCAACTTGAATATTTAACGTTATTCGAATTGTATTGCTTTGGTCAGCTCCTACACCAACCCTTCTTCCAACGTCTTTGATATCTCGACTTCTTTTATGTATGCACTTTTCTTGTCTTATCTGTATTAACTCTCATTTCTAAACAATTAAATGTTTATGTTAAATAATATTTACATATTCAACCTTTCTATGTAGACGCCGATTATTCATTACGGTATTCTTAAAAATATCACTGTATTTTGTTTTCTCTGAACAATTTCCCATATTCATTTCTTTAATACATCTCGTACTGATTACTTGTATTAAATTATTTTTATTTTATATAATTTGTTTTAAATAACTTTTTTTATGAATTTCACACACAATAATTCTTTTGATTTTTAAAAGTTACATTTTGTGACTTGGATTCCCACATTTAATTGATAAATTAAAAGTGCAATATGAATATGAACTTCATATGATTATTATATTAGTATCACAGTTATAGTTTAGTCTTTTAG
>JBAMJV010011289.1:0-58206 GCA_037951105.1 Echinarachnius parma
ACATCGATCAAATTCATGAAGAATGGTTCTTCTCATTTATTTTGTTTTTTCTCTAGCTCCGTATTTTGGAAATCTCAGTGGAGTGCATGTATTCGCTGATCAACGGAGACGGCATGTACATGTACGTGACGTTTCGTGAGATGTCAGACCAAAACCTGATCATCTTCTTCTTCAGACAAATCTAACTCTGCCTCTTAATTCACCAGTTTGATTGAATTCTTCATGACAAAGTATTCTTGTTTATTTTTTCCCTTGTTCGGTACATTGGAAATTTCAGTGGCGTGCATGTTTTTTCTTGCTTAACGGAGACCACATGTATGCAATCGTTTCATGAATTTTTGGACCATATGTTGACAATTCATTTCTTGTTAATTGAACAGTTTGATTGCATTCATGACATCTTCTTCTTCTTGTGTATTTCTTCTCTAGTTCCGTACCCTAGAAATCTCTATGGAGTGCATGTATTCACTGATCAACGGAGACGACATGTATGCGACGTTTCGTGAGATGTCTGACCGCAACCCTACCATCTACTTCTTCAGTCGAATCTACCTCTATACCTTCATCAGTGTGTTCATCTATGTCGTACTCAGTCTTATCATCGCCGTGATCATGGACACGTATGAAACCATCAAGGTAATGTTGATCTCTAGAAACTACTAAAGTGGAACCTTTTTATAACAAGGACATGGGGACCATGAAAATAACCTTGTTATATCAGTGTTTAAAAAAGGCCAACGAAAATAAAAAAGCATGTGCTAGCTTAACTATCTTGTTTATATGACGGAGCTTTTAATAATAATGTTCCTCTGTTGTGTTAGTATATTATAATAATGACAAATCTTTCTGTATTTCATGATAACAAATATAGTAAGTCTTATCATAGCTGTTATAATCACTGGCGAAGCTAGCCAAGCCTTTTTCTTTTTTTCGTTGATAATGAAATCATCCATCCCCCTCTGAACAAAAGAGAAGGACATGGAATATTCATCTGGAAGTTGTTCATAATGCATTTCGATTTGCCTGGCACAACATTTAATTTAATTTCAAACCCTCAAGAGTACCATGGTCAATTCTATATAGTCACAATGCTCATAGAATCAGATCTATTGATTTGTTCCTGCATGTACACACACACAATTCTCGGTCTGAAATGAATTGTATAGCCACTTGACCTCTTTATACTAAGCTTACATTCATTGTTGATGAATGGGGGGTGAAGCTATTTGTGTAAATAAGTGGGCTAAGTGGATTAATGTTGTTTGATTTACTCCTATCAAATTTGTCTTCTTTTTTCCCTTGTAGGAATACCAGCGGACGGGGTATGTTGAAGGTCGTCTGCGTAGCTTCATGTGCGAAAACTGCGATGATGAAGACATCCCAGGCCGTGGATCGTTCCACACCCAGTCCAGCATGTTTGAGAGGGGCAAGTCAAAATGGAGGAATGCGCTCAAGCGTGTCGACTGCTGCAAAAGGTACTGTACATTTCGTAGAATATATTTCAATTATTGGCTGCTCGTTGATAAATTACCAGATTGTTATTATAGTCTAGATATTTTAAATTATTAATGGCTCGATATATGACTTACTAATAAAATAAAGAGTCAGTTATCCAGCCTGTTTGAGAGGGGCAAATCAAAATGACGTAATGCACTCAATCGGTGTCAATTGCTGTAAAAGGTTCATTGTCTAAAGTTTATTAAAAACTATTGTCTGTAGGTTGGTAAATCATTAATTTATGGTTGTTTATTTAGTATGTGCATATAAGCAATCCATTAGTCCAGACTAGTTATGATTGAGAGGGGCAAGTCAAGATGGCAGAGCGCACTTGAAGGGATCTAGTAACTTTGTTGACATGTGCAAAAAGTGATGAATGGTTGATGCAATGTATATTATTGTTATCTCATATGTCCACAGGGTACTTTGTGAAAATTTCAAGTCAAATGGACATTGCATGGCCAAGTAATGAGCGAAAATGCAAAGTGATATTCAATAACTCACTGCACTCACTTTGTACACAGAAGAAAAACTCGCCCAGAGTTTTTCTTATCTGAATACTTTGATCGTACATATCTTTGTAACGAAAGGGAAATTTGAAAAACCGAAACCTGTCCCATGATTTTATTGTTAATACGAATACAACAAGGTATGAGGGAACCGCTAGAATGAAAAATTTATTTTGAGGATTTGGACAATGTTACTAAGTCCCTTTAAGCGGCTAAACAAATATAAAAGATAACTTTCTAAATCAAGGAAGTGAAGACTCACAGTATTAAATTTGTAAGGAAAGTAAACAGTCATATTCATTTTTCAAGGAAGGAGAGTGTTATTTATGGTCAATAGAAACAGCATTTTTGCAAGGTATCAATTGGAAATTGAAACTAAGTGATTAAAGGAATTGCTTCTTGGAATTAACAGGAAGGGTATTTTGCTATTGTCTGTAGGTTGGTAAATCATTAATTTATGGTTGTTTATTTAGTATGTGCACATAAGCAATCCATTAGTCCATAATGATGGTGTTTATAGTTTCATATCCCAATTCATTTGGTTCGTGTGTACTGTGTTGTACTCCTCGTACTAATAGATTCATATCAATGTTGGATTTTCCCTTTTGGGGGGATATTTAGGATTGAATTTGAAACATCAATAATGATTTGGAACTTGTTTGGTTCGTGTGTGCTTTGTTGTAGAAGCATTAAAGGGGTACCGGTAGTTTAGTTTTGGTAGAGAGGGTGCTGCACATCACAATTTTGTTGTGAGGTAATGAAAAACTGAGTGTCGAATTTGAGAGAACATGCATAATTTTGTATAAAAAATGGCTGAAACCAATGCCTTTTTAGAGAGCGCCCTCTTGTGTTTTAATGGCTCTTTTTGAATGATAACAGGCTTTTTACTTAGTCGTTTGTAATTTTGTATACCTTTCGAGCATGGTGGAGTTATAACTATTAGTTTATAATGTTACTGTCCAGGTTTGGTTACTAAAGTTCAGCCTTACCAAAACTGTACTACCCCTTTAACATTTTGAATTTCTCTCATTTGCTATTGAGATATTTATGATTGAATTTGAAACACTGGATACTTTCAGTCAACTGTGTACAAACCATAATGCAATGATTCAACAAATGGAAGTCTGCTGTAGCACTAATTTCTTGGCTCTATAACATTACATTTGATTTTAATTTTCACCCATTACTTGGCAGTGGCGTAGGTAGCATTGTCCGACTGATTGGGGGGCATTTGAAATATCGGGGAAGGGCAAACTATTTTTCATTTTTTGAAAGAATTTTTACCCTTTTGTTGGTAATGTTTTGTCTAATTAATAGGGAGGAGGCAGGCACCCCTCACTCGCCCACCCCCCCCCCCCCCCACCTTACCTTACAAAGTTACCAATTTCAATTATCCCGTTCTCTTCCAGTTACAGAAATCCCAATAGACTTTGTACACAACCCACCCTGTTCCCGTAGTCAAGGGGTTAACACAAGCTAGCAAGCAAACTGTTTATTCATTAAATTTTTGTCTCCATGTCTATTTTTTCTTCATACATGTAGGTGCAACACTAATGAAGATGATGATGATGATGGACTGATCACATGATGACAGAGGGCTTGTCACATGATAATTGCAGTCTGATCACATGATAGTCATACGATCATGTGATGTGTGTCACATGACACTCCTGCTAGTCATGGGAATAGGATAGAGCAGTTCCCCCATTAGAAGCCATTATATGGACAAAGTACATGTATTCTTAAAATAATGGGCATAGCATGATAGTACAGAAAATATCTTCAAATTTTCGACTTAATGACAAATCAAACATTCAGGCATATTAGGAGCGTTGTAAATAAGGATGGTAACCCCTTCAGAATTGATCCGGAAATTGCGTTCCTACTGTCATCTATGCAGATTTGATTTAACAGCAAAACCGAATAGTCTGGAATGGGTTAATACATGTATGACTTTAAGATATCATTGTAAGATTCTTGAGATTGATATTTGAATTAAATTAAATCTTAAATGATCTCCATAGTAAGGGAGACATTTGAAAAATCAAAATCCATGTCATTTTTCTGACATTACCATAAGCCAAACCACAAGGTACAAGAGAAGTGTGAAAGCTCCAAGTAATTTTGGTTGAATTTTACAAAGTTAATGGATCACTTTTTTCAAAATTCAGGAAATTGTCTGGTCAGTGTTTTAATTGTTAGTCCCATGATTGGACTTTGTTGTCAAAGGAGCTCCATTTTATATGTTATTTGAGCTTCCATGCCATAGTTATAGCAGATATCATGATGCTCAATTGATGTATTACTCAATTGATTTGGTCCCTTGATTGGACTTTTGTTTTCAGAGAAGCTCCATTTCAACTGTTATTTGAGCTTCCATGTCATGGTGGTTATAGCAGCTATCATGATAATTACATGTATATGTATACAATTGAGATTATGTTTGATTGATTTGTTATTTAATTTTAGATATACATGTACATTGTACATGTATATAAATATAATATTGAGTAGTTTTCACTCATATGACTGGAAGTAAAGGCTTGAAATTGTGAAATCAGAAATGTATTGATACCTATTTTATATTTGTCTGTAAAATGGTGTTCCCATCAAATAAGGCTAATATTTTATAATTGTTTGTTTGTTAGTTTAATTTTTTGTTTGTTTGGTTGGTTCTATTTTTGTTTGTTTGTATTCTGTCTGTCTGTTTTTTTGTTTTTGTTTTTGTTTTTTTGCTTGTTTGTGTGTTCATTTGTTTGTTTGGTTTGATTGTATTTTCTGTTTTATAGTGTTACTGTGTGTATGCTAGTTATTGTATATATGGGAATTTAAAATAGGCAATGAAGTTGTAGTAATATATAACCATTTAATTTGTGTATTACATATGTATATTAGGGTTGTCCCAGAAGTTTGTACAGTAAAAATGCTGTGTAATATTCGTTGTTGATAAATATTTGATGTAGTTCTATTGTATGCAGAAAAGTTGGATTATGTGCATAAAGAAGAAATCAGGGAGCGATAGCTTTACCATGATGCAGAACCTGCCCTAGATATGCTTGGATAAACCTGAAAGGGATATGTCGTGCCTTTATTGACATGTGCAAAATGTGATGAATGATTGATAACATTTGTATTTAATAAATTGCGATCTGATATGTCCATGGAGTAATGTGAGAAAATATCATGTTAAATGGATGATATTATGGCCAAGTAATGAGTGAAAATGCAAAGTGATATATTTGCTATCTTGCACTGACTTTGTACACAGTTATAAACACTTCAACTGTAAATATCTATAAACGAAGGTGAAATTCAAAAAAGCAAGACCTGTTCCATGCTTCTATTCTCTACAATATGGTATGAGAGAATCGCTAGTTCTAAGTAAGGTTTGTGGATTTGAACAATGTTACTAGAACCCTTAAATGGTGTAATGAGTAAGGAAGGTACATGTATGTGTGTGCTTCTTTTGATTATATGTAATCAAAATGATTATATATTATATATTATCAGAATTTTCACGGCAAATACAACATACACCTAAAAGAATACAGTCATACATAGTAGAAAGAGACGGTCACATGAACATCAATCATGAGATAGAGCCAATATAAAAGTATATAAGTATATAAAGCAGGGCTGGTGTCATACCCCTCGGCCCAGGGAGTGTTACACGAACATCCCAAGTTGAACTTAAACACTAAGTTGGACTTTAAAATTATGGAAAGCCACTAGTAGTTGTTGTTGTTGTTGTTTTGTTTTGTTGTTGTTGTTTTTTTGGGGGGGGGGGGTTACGAAAACAAGCCTACAAGTTTGATTTAAAAAATCAATAACATTTTCTTTTATCAAATAGACTTCAATTTATTGATGTGAAATTTTGTGGAAAGTTTCAAATATCTGCATTTGGGCTCTTGAATATGTTTAATTCCGAAGCTACAAATGGCTTTCCATAATTGTTAAGTTCGACTTGGGATCTTTGTGAAACATCTCTCAGTATACATCCTATTTTTTTTTATTATAAAATTTGGCTGAATAGATATATATATATATATAAATATATTATCAATAGAGGATAGTTTAATGTTAAAAAAGCAGATGTATATTGCCTTTAGGCTGGGTTAAGCACAGAATTGTGCAGAAAATTTACAATATGTATAGAATTTAAATTAACATCCTTATTATAATGTTATTTTGTTTGTAATAATGTTAAACTAATCTCTTAATTTGAGTATTGTCAGAAAGTTTTGTTGATATTAATGTGGAAAGCACATTGTTATTTTTTGTTTTACTGTACACTCACAATTTGCATATATAGACTGACTTAAATGTTATAATTCAGGCTTTCTTTACCATGGTTGTGTGTATTTTCTTAAATAATATGAGTGTGTAAATTAGTCTCAGATATTGTTATATCCAGTTTTATTCATGATAAGAATATGAACTTCATAAATAAATGTACAGTAAAATCTAGATGTATTGATAATGTGGATGTGAACTGTGTAAATCAATGTAAAATTGTATCAACCTTCATCTTGCTTTTGCCATTATTCTACTTCCAAGTTTCATATACTGTATGGCATTCTTATATTGTTGATATGTAAATAATACAGAAATCAAATATCATGTATTTTACTACACATTGAAGTGGCTGTATTTAGCCAGCCATTTTGTCGAGACCAAATTTCTCAAGTTCAGTACTTGCATTGGTTGATCTATTCAGTACCATGGGCTGGAATTTACAAATACAATTTTCATCAAAAACCCATCAAAACCCATCAAACCCAACCAGTTATATAAAGTGTGCAAGGAAAAAGAGCATACATTTCTCTATTTTTAGCCCTATTTTGTTGGTCTACCTGCTTTCATTATTTGTTAATGATTTGTATTATTGCGTAGATTGCTATAATTTAGGAAAATCTTTAAATTGGCAACACATTGTCATATTTTCAAAACAGATTTTGGCATTCAAATTGGCAACTTTGTGGCAAAATTACTTCTTATTTGTCTTGATTTTTAATAACTTAATATTTCCACCTTTTTTATATATATATAATTATACTAATTATATACTATACCATTTATATACTTGACTGCCTTTTCATTATGTCATACAAAAGGGTTATTGTGTACCTACAGTGTCCTAATTAATGTCAACTGAGTTTCATTCTTATAAACGCAAGTACATATACATTATTTGTAAAAAATGTTTTCCAAACATGATGAAGTGTGAAGAGACGAAATGATACTGTATGGTGCAGTGGAACCTCATTATAATGAGGGTCTATGGATCTTGACAATTGCCTTGTTATATTGGGTATCCTGTCAAATTAGGATATGAAAACCAAAGATTACATGTATAAAGAGCTTGGACCATGAGAATTTGTTATACAGTGAAACCTTGTCATAACGAGCAGAGTGGGCTCATAGGCCTGTATTCACAAAGGAGGTTTGTACAAACCATGGTTCAAACCGCGGTTTACATCTATGGAATGCCAACTGTAAACTGATGGAGAGAGAATGTAAATTCCTTACTTGTTAACAATGTTGATGGTACACATTCTCTCTCCATCAGTTTACAATTGGCATTCCATAGATGTAAACCGCGGTTTGAACCGGGGTTTGTATAAACCTCCTTTGTGAATACGGGCCATTGAATTTACCTTGTCCTGAAGATATCTAGTTGTATCAGGGATTACAAATGATAAAATACATAGAACCTGGACCTTACGTGATAAGGCCACGCTATATCAGGTACCTCGCTATAACCAGCGAGGTGGAAGGACCTCTCTGCTATAACAGAGCTCATTGTAAAGTGGTTCCACTGTATCAGGTATCTTATTTTATCAGGATGTACAAATTAAGGTATATAATATAAAGAGCAAAACTACCTTGCTGTAAGAGGGTTTTGCTACTAGAGTTTATAACCAGGTTCAATGTTGCATACTATTGGGTATCTTGTTATATCAGGGTATGAACATACAAAAGAGATTCAGCTGGGACCAGAAAAGTTACCTCGTTATAAGAGGGTTTTGTTATTCCGCTGTATTTGGTACCTAGATATATAAGGGTATAAAAATACAAAAGAATATAAAGATACAGTTGGGACCAGAAAAATTACCTTGTTATCAGAGGGTTTTGTTATATAAGAGCCCATAATACCTCTTAATAATGATATTCCGCTGTATTTGGTACCTCGATATATAAGGGTATAAAAATAAAAAAGAATATAAAGATACAGCTGGGACAAGAAAAGTTACCTCGTTATAAGAGGGTTTTGTTATATAAGAGCCCTTAATATCCCTTGATAATGATATTCCTCTGTATTTGGTACCTCGATATATAAGGGTATAAAAATACAAAAGAATATAAAGATACAGTTGGAACCAGAAAAGTTACCTCGTTATAAGAGGGTTTTGTTATATAAGAGCCCTTAATATCACTTGATAATGATATTCCGCTGTATTTGGTACCTCGATATATAAGGGTATAAAAATATAAAAGAATATAAAGATACAGTTGGGACCAGAAAAGTTACCTCGTTATAAGAGGGTTTTGTTATATAAGAGCCCTTAATATCCCTTAATAATGATATTCCTCTGTATTTGGTACCTCGATATATAAGGGTATAAAAATACAAAAGAATATAAAGATACAGCTGGGACAAGAAAAGTTGCCTCGTTATCAGAGGGTTTTGTTATATAAGAGCCCATAATACCCCTTAATAATGATATTCCGCTGTATTTGGTACCTTGATATATAAGGGTATACAAATACAAAAGAATATAAAGATACAGTTGGGACCACATAAATTACTTGTTATCAGAGGGTTTTGTTATATAAGAGCCCATAATACCCCTTAATAATGATATTCCGCTGTATTTGGTACCTCAATATATAAGGGTATAAAAATACAAAAGAATATAAAGATACAGTTGGGACCAGAAAAGTTACCTCGTTATAAAAGGGTTTTGTTATATAAGAGCCCTTCATATCCCTTAATAATGATATTCCGCTGTATTTGGTACCTCGATATATAAGGGTATACAAATACAAAAGAATATAAAGATACAGTTGGGACAAAAAAAATTACCTTGTTATCAGAGGGTTTTGTTATATAAGAGCCCGTAATACCCCTTAATAATGATATTCCGCTGTATTTGGTACCTTGATATATAAGGGTATAAAAATAAAAAAAGATTGAGCTGGAAATAGAAAATTACCTCGTTGTAAGAGGGTTTGGTTATATAAGAGCCCTTAAAGGACAATGAAATCCAGACAAATTGTTGTATGCACTATAAGACACTAAATATAATGAATATTCTCTGAAAATTTGAGCACAATCGGTCAAGAAATAAGAAAATTATGGCTCTTTGAAAAGAGCCATGTATTTCTTCGAGTGACTCAAATTGGCAACGCACTCTGGCAAAGCTGTGGACAACTCCCCATACATTTTGTACACAAAATTTCAGTTTTGTTCAATTTTCTCAAAATTTATGTTTACCCTTCTTTCGAGTTCAAAATATGTTTTGTAGAATGCTTTTATACATAACATATCATGAGTTGGGGGAATGGGGAAATGTGACTATGAAAAAAACTGTAAAAATGGGAATATTTGTGTACAAAACATATGGGGAGTTGTCCACACACTTATCAGAGTGCGTTACCAATTTGAGTTCCCCATAGGAATAAATGGACATCTTCAAAGAGCCGTAGTTTTCTTGTTTCTTACCCGATTATGCTCTAACTTTCAGAGATTATTCTTCTTAATCTCTTCAAGACTATAAAAGCAACATTTTGCTTGGGTTTCATTGCCCTTTAATAATAATATTCTGCTGTATTTGGTACCTTGTTATATAAGAGTATAAAAATACAAAAGAATATAAAGATACAGCTGGGACAAGAAAAGTTACCTCGTTATAAGAGGGTTGTGTTATTATAAGAGCTCTCATTACAAGGTTCCACTGCAGTACATATTATTTAAATATTACAGTGTATTTGTGTTCCATAAATCATATTTACAGTATCTGTAAAGAAAGGAACATTCCAAACAGTAACAAATTTAATTAAATAAAGAATACAATTATTATTGCCCTTGATAAAGGGAGCATATTTTGCTCTATACCTGTAACATATAGAAGTTAATTATGTTCATTGATCATACTTAGACTTACAAACATTCTGAGAAGTGTGTACAATGTTATCGCAAAACTAATATATTTTAAACATAGATGTAAGCAATAAAATTATGTTTGAAGTATTGTAAAATTATTGAGCAGTAGATTATGTTTACATGTTTGTAACTGTCATGTACCTCTATTTGAACACTCAAAATATGTGTATGTGTGTATATGTGCATTATTGGATTTATGGAGTTGGAAGTGAGTTATCATTATGACCATGTGTGTACGTATGCACAAGTTCCCACGATTGTTAAAATGACAATATTTGTTTTGAAAAGTTAGTATATAACAAAATAGCAAACACTGCAACTGTACATGGTTCATTTATATTAATCTCTTTCTTATTCAGGTAGTTTCAGCATGCCATACTCCACAACTGCACATCGTAGAATAAATCAAATTCAGGTTACAATTAACTTTCAAAAGAAGAAGAATTGGAGGATTTAAAATTCTTTAAAATTTTTTTAGATTTGAACATACACAGTCAAGAATTACAAAAGTTATCACCATTCGTCCGAAATGGTCGGAATAGTCAAATTGCCATTTTCACCACTTTGTAAATGCGTTTTGATTTGTTTAAAAACAGTAGTTTTATTTAGATAAAATGAACTAGAACATTTATTTTGTCATATCTGGACAGAACACCTTAATAAAGCAAAGCTCTATTTTATAAGGGTCCAAATCTGCTGGTGAAACGGCCGGGGTATATAAATTGATATTTTTGAACATGAAGAGCATAATTCCAAAAGGCGCTAAATTCACTTTATAAACATCGAAGCGAATCACATTTATTTCTTCAGCTTTTTAAACATGCGTATGGGGAAAAGAAAATTAATTGTTTCATATATCGTTTTCGATTGCATATTTTTGTTTCAAAATATGTAATTATAGTTAGCTACGGGGCTTATTATTGCAGTAGACTCAATTAGTGCAATTAGCTAATTTTTTATAGAAAGTGGATTTAGCCCTTTTGGGAATGTACCTCTTCATATAAACCAATATTGTTATGGTGTAGGCCTCAGATCATTACAAGAACAAAATTCAGATTAAGACGACTATAAGATTAAAACAAAACACACACAACATCATTAAAGCCATCTGGAAAAGGTGGACGAAAGTATTTGTAATCATACTGTAGTTCAAATACAATTTATAATCGAAGACGGTATATTGAAAGTAATGGACGGCATGAGAATTCAGTCCATTATAGTTTAGAATTGGTTGAAAAGTTGTCCGCCACAAAGATCTCATTCAAAACAATTACAATTTCTTTTTGTCAGCTATAGTCTAATATAAATGATGATACTGACATTCATTGTCTATTCCTAATTAATCTGTTAACGAAGAAGTCCGTCATACAAATCTCACAATGTAAAAAACATCTATATGAATCTTGAGTCAGTTAATTTATATTTATATTCAATGCCTTCTGGAAAATTATTTTATTATGATACAATACAAACGAAATTCAGAGCGTAACATTTTCAGAGCTAACATCCCATAAATTACATGTATATAAATAGCCTAGATCTTACTTCTGAACACTGATTAGCTTAATAATTACTTTAATTTAATACTCGAACCTAACTTCTATGCATCAACTTGGATACAGATTACATAGATTGTTTTAGTGAAGAAAAGTATGAACGAGTTATGGGGCGAAAGTCATAATGTGGAATCGGTTGACGAAGTAGCCGGGTATAAAGACCTCGTTGTAACCATCGCCATCGATGTCTTGGACGGACATCGCTCCGACGGTCCCCGCCGAGCTGAAGATGACGCGCCGCGTGTAGTTCCAGTTCGCGACGTCGTCGTAGTCTTCGCTCTCGAAGATGTAGACCTTCCCGTCATCGTCTCCCGTGAGCATCAGGAGAGGCTTTTTGCTGCAGAGATAGAAATATAAATATATATCCATGAAATATATTGGGCTATAGCTGATCAATCTCTTTTCGCGACATAGGGTAAAAATGGTAGAGTCAAGGCCTCCGACGACGCACACATAGTGGTGTATCCCCAAGGGGGAGGGGGCATGTTATCCCTAATATTTTAATATAAAACCAATAGAAAACATAAGAGGGAAGTCTTTATATATCTTTTTTTCTCAAAATAACACAGAGTGTACCTTCTCCCTATAGAGTAACTATATATTACATTTACCAACGTCGGTGGGGACATACCCGTCATCCATCTGGTGCATGGCGGGTTGATGCTCAGTTCTCCGTGCGGAATTTTTGTTTAACCCAAACATTAGTGTCGGCAAAACGTTGGGGTGCATCCCCTATAGTCACCGCCTTGTACACCTATTTAAAGATAATATTGTACGTACTTTGTACCCGTGGTGATCTCATATATGGGGAGTATAATGCCTAGCTAGAGCCCCCACTCCTTTCATGCTCCCCCTCCCCCTTTGTACGCTTATAATATGAATACGTACTTGGTGTCTGTGGTGGTCTCGTAGATGGGCAGTACAATGCCCGGAGCCCCCACTCCTTCCAGGCCGGGGTTGGTGGGGACAAACCCGTCAGCGATCAGTCGGCGGTTCCAGCTCTCCGTGCGGAAATCATCTGGAATTTCGTACACCAGCAGCTTGCCATTTGTCTCACTGAATAAATGGATAAATGAATATATGAATAAATGAATATATTAATACATGAATATGAATAAATGAATAACACATGAATTAATAATTAATTAACTAAATGAATACATAAATAAATCTATGAATTATTTAACTAATTGTTTATTTGACAAATGTATAAATATATACCAAAAAATAAATACATGAATAAATAGATAAATGGATATAAATGAAATAAATGAATCAATGCATGAATTAATATAGGCTATACTAAATACAAAAGCCATAAACAATCAAAAATGGTGTTATAAAGAACAACATGGATGAACAACTTTGTGAAACGAATACGATTATGATTTCTTTTAATTTGAGTTGGTCTAATATATTTATTATATATTTGATTTATCAAATCAATTTATTGTTTTTTCGGAAACTATAAATCTTTTCTCTGTCAAGGGAGTCGTCAATTTTTCTGCCACCGAAAAATACAGTTACTAATGCATTGTCTTCAATAAATTGCAGATGTTGTCAGTCTTATTATCATTTTATTATTCCAGGAAGTTAATCATTATGCGGTAGTTGTACTTTTTTTCTCTTTTTTTTTTTTTTTTTTAGAAAATAGAAGTTATAAGTACCTGCTTGCCGTTACAAGAAGGTCTGTCCTCCCGTCCATGTTGGCATCTGACACCTGAAATAATGCAGGACAGTCACAAAGCTAAAACAACTGGGGAATATATTCGTTTATCCATTTGACATTTTTCACACGCTTGTGGGAAAATAAAATTTATTTTGTTTTATAATAACGCAATTTGACTGTCTTCAAAATAATGCATGCATAATTTTAAACCTGTTTAATTAAAATTAAACACAGTTAGGATCTCATCATAAAACTACACCCACCATAATTGTACGTTATTCAGCTATCATATTATGTCATAAAGTCGGAATATAGTCCAATCCATGAATTATTATTCCATAAGTTATCATTAATCAAAAGGTTAATTTGAATTAATTAATCAAAAGAGTGTAAAATGTTCTTGTAATACCTATAGTATGATTAGATTGTTATCATGACTTGGAAGTCTTGATAGTTAGTGTTATATTGTTTGATATAAATGTAGCGCATACCGTAATGATTTTTATTAAAAATATAAGAATTACATAAATTGAAATCAAATCAAATCAAATAGAATACTGGTCAGAGACAGTAAAGTTATCATTAGTTTGTACAACGTACGTAAGCGTCGAAGTATGACTCTCCAACCACCGAGTCGATGAGCCGGTAATGGATGCGATCAGGATCAGACCAGTCTGTAGCAGGACCTGGGCCGGAATAAAATTCAATACTTTGATTGTCAAAATTTCCTCCATTTGTAAGCCAAAATTAAAAAGTTGCAATATTATTCTCGCATATGAAAGGGAAAATATAATTTAAGAGCTAGTCTGAGAAGATTCGAACTTGAAAATATCTTTCAGTGGAATTATTTAGATTTTTTAAAGCTCGAAATAATTAATGATCGTTACGACCGTTTAATTAATCTTGCAACTGTATACCCTTTTTTAATATCGTGTTTGTACTTAATGTTCCCACACTAAATATGACGTTTATTTGGGTCGAACGCAATCAAATAGATTGGCCTGCACAAGAAGGACACTATCTCTAAGTAAGAAATATATTTAGGGGCTAAAGCCCGGCGCAGACAGAGCCGACTCGACCCGATCCGACTGGTTTTAATCAGGCTAGAGTTGGGCCCGGTCGGTCGGAGCAGATTTATCGTGTTGAATCGGCCCCAACTGGCATCCGACTGTCTCTCGACTGGCAAAATGTGTGTCGCGAGGCACTGAAAACTGAGCCGATCGGAATGACAAACAGTCGAGTCGGCTCTGTCTGCGCCGGGCATTACATGACTAATTTCATAAGTAGTTTACTTGAGCCGTGGATTTATTGAATTGCTAATAATTATGTTGACTTAGTATAATGATTGAAAAACAAATAATGGGAGCGAGTTAGTACGTATAGTTGGCCTCAATATCAAGTTGAACTTATTCTGATAAATATATCATACAAACATGTGGTCAACACGCAGAAAAGATAAGAGAATGATTAAATATTGACAGTATTATATAAATGAGCAACCATGGAAATAATAAATAAAGAAAACACAAATTAATTAAAATTAATAATCAAATGCGTGTATTTCATCAAACAAGAAGGAATAATATATACAGTGCAACACAGCTTTTTCAAAATCAAGTCTTCTGCCAAATACAGTTATTTGTTAACAACAACACTTCAAGAAAACCAAAGGTGCACCTGTAAAGTGTCAGATATTGCCCAAAATGACATTTGAGACTTCAATCCTGTACCAAAATCATTGTAAGATATGTCCGAATGATGTGTGAAAGTTTCATTGAAAATGAACACTGCGTTCCTGGTTAAAAAGCGAAAATATGCGCCAGCTTTTACAACGTACGGACGTTTATGAGGTTTATGACCGTTAATTAACGCTTTTGAGCTGAATGATCAATATCGTCATACTAAAGGGGCATTTGAAAAAATCTAACCCTATTTTATTCTTCTCTTACCATAAGCTAAACAACACGGTAGAAGAGAAAAGAGGAAGCTCCAAGTAATTTTCGTGGAGTTAGAAACTTTACAGGCATTCAATAACATTTTTTGTTGAGCTAAAATAATGACCGATGAACTAAACAAAATATATATTTAATTGATAGGAAATCATCAGGAATAGTGTAAATTATGTTTACCTTCAATCCAGTTCACAGCCAATCTTTGCGTGAAATATTCCGGTGAAATAATAGCCTACAAAAATAAGATTTAAACAAACATATCGACAAAAGGTTGTTAATTATTTACAGTAATGTATTTGGATTTGTTGACATAATTATACATTTTGACGAGACAAAGTATGAAAACTATGCACAAATAACAGGAAAAATCAGTTACAATCATTAATAAACACGTTTTATGTTCTAATAATAGTTATTTTGTTTCTCTCCATTCATACAACTTATCGATATACTGTACACAAGTTTGTTATTAACTTTGTTATTTCGTTTGTTTAGTGTGTTTTGTCTATAGGGTGTTTTGTGTATTGAAAGGATATTGCGTGTCTGTCGGTAATTATGTATGTAGATTTGTGTGTGTCTGTTTGTTTGTTTGTTTGTTTGTTTGTTTGTTTGTTTGTTTGTTTGTTTGTTTGTTTGTTTATTCGAATGTCCCGTCTGGAGTAGTCAATGTAGTTAGAGTAAAGAATGTATCGAGTCCGCTGAAATGATCTTAACTGTCTGTATACAATACGATGCAGTATTTCTTATACCTCCTTGGTATATCTGTCTAAAAGTTTTTGTTTTTTTGTTTCCTTGTTTGTTTTATTTGAATGTTTGTTGCTGTGTTGTTGTTTTTCCCTCGAATGTCCCGTCTGGAGTAGTGAGAGTATAGGAATGCATCGGGTCCGTTGTACATGAAGTGGATGGTCCATGGTTATACCTGCTGTTAAAGGCTCTTTTGTGTCTGTATATGTTTGTTTGTGTTGTTTATTTGTATGTTTGTATGTCGTTGATGTGGGTTTTGTTTTACCTCGAATGTCCCGTCTGGTGTGGTGAGTGTAGTGAGAGTGAAGAATGCATCGGGTCCGTTGTACATACAGTGGATGGTCCAAGGATGGCCGTTGAAAAGGTTTTGTTTGTGTGTCTCATATATGTCTGTGTTATAGTTAGATAGTTTGTTTGTTTGTTTTGGTTGTTTTTATTGTTTGTTACTGCGTGTGTGTGTTTTGTTTTACCTCGAATGTCCCGGCTGGTGTAGTTAGTGTAGTGAGAGTGAAAAATGCATCGGGTCCGTCGTACATAAAGTGGATGGTCCATGGCTTTCCGTTTAAAGGCTCTTCAGGATGTTCCAACCAAACCAGTTCAGCTTTTTGCAGTCCGTCTATGATATATTATACAAAATCAATGTCGGAAAATACATTTTAAAATGGATTTAAATTACTCTTTTCTAAATAGTTATTTAGTCAATCCTGTTTTAGGGGCCCCCTTTCTAAATCGGCTAAACTGCGCTCTCTCTCTATGCTCATTGGAGACCGTGGTTTGCCCAAACCTATTGATATAGCACTATTATAAACTTTTACCTCTGTTACGCCTATAAAGACCACAAAGAAGTGATCCCCTATATAAGATACATAGGAAAAGAATGTTATTGGGATTGAACCTGTCTTTTAGCGGTTCCCTGTCTTTTAGAGGTTACCTGTCTTTTATAGGTCACCTGTCTATGTGGCCACTTTTCTTGTTTCCCGCAGGTAGTCGCAGGTTTGACTGTACCTATATAGGACACTTTTAAGTAGAGAAAATTTACTTGAAATCAAACTTCAGAAACAAACCAATCATATGATGTATATTAGCCCCTATATATAACTAGAATGAAATAAAATAAATATAAATAATTTAAGTCTCAGATCATGCTTATTTTCATGACGTTTGTTTTACATGACGATAATTGATGGCAACAGTATCCAACATATTTATTTAGAGAAGGAAGGAGACGTCTTCAAATGCTTCAAATTCAGAACCTAGTATACATCTCAGATGTCTAGTTGACATCGTTCTTCATATTTTGGTACAAACACTCACACGTGAAATCGAATCGAAGTCGTGCCGTGAGCGCGTCTTTTCGCCCGTCACCATTGACATCGTGCCACACGACTCGGTGGTAGGACCACACGCCGATGTCGCATTTCGACGTCGAGATGTCGTAAGATTTACCTGCGCAAGTAGGAAAAACAAAATAAACAAATTGAATAATATGAATTCATCTTACGAGTAGGGTTGTTTTGAGATTCAACTTTAAGTTTGGTTTACTCTTTTAAAAAACAGTTAAAATGCCAGGCAGAGAAATAAAACAATTACATAATTCATGTAATACAACACTCAAATACTAAATAAACTTAAATGATGAAAATGGACATCATTAACAGAATAATGAATAAATAATGAGTAATGCGGTCGGAAGGAAAGCTTTTTTATTGGCTTACCAGTCAAGAATACTTTTATTCAGACAAATTACCTCAGTCCCCTGCAAACAAACAAAAAATGCTTGTTTTGCGGAGGAATACTCACCGGGTTTGTTTTGAGAATCATCCGTGAGTATGATATTACCTCGTCTCTTGGATGGGAGGATAAACCCGGTCGCTGACCAGCGAATACCGCTTATCCCGAAGACATCATCTGAACAATAATATAAGAGACAAATGAAAATACGTGTTTTATCTATAGAATACGACACGAAACAAGGACAATGGAAATTGAAAAGCGATACAGCAAAATAATTTGCCTGTAGAATATTGCCTCGTCTATTTGGATTGAAGCACCTCCTTGGATATATTCAAGCAGGAGGTGGCGCAAGTCAGGCTCCGCTGCATGAGCCTAGCGATAGTACGATAATACGCCAACGGCGGTCTGTACTTAAATCGGAAGAAGAAGAAGAAGAAGAAGAAGAAGAAGAAGAAGAAGAAGAAGAAGAAGAAGAAGAAGAAGAAAGGCCAAGATCAGTGGCGAAGCAAGGTCGGCCTGATTAGACACGTGACCCCCTCCCTCGTAGCAACACCACTTGGGAATATCAGCCTGGTTGCTGACTAGCGAATATATACCGCTTACGATCCCGAATATAATCATAATAAACAAAATGTATTCTAAAATTTACAGAAAATACAATGCACGCACTTCTTCAATAATCATAATTAAACCCACACCCGCGCATAGTAGCCTACACAATCATACCCGCACTAAAACACGCACACATACACAAACATTATACACACGCACGTTCACAGGCACGCACACACACACACACACACACACACGCACACACACACACGCACACACATACATACACATACGCGTGCACACATACACGCACACACACACACTGACACACATACAAGCAAACACACACTCACACACGCACACACTTTTCCCGCGTTCGCGCACACGCACATTAATACACACATATACACAACCACACTCATGCCACCAAACAAACACATACCAAGGCACATACATAATACACATACACGCACACGCACACACACACACACACACACACACACACACACACACACACACACACACACACACACGCACACACACACACACACACGCACTCACTCATACAGACAGTGGTGTGGTCAAGGTAAATCCAGACAGGGGGGCAAAAATAGGGCGGGAGGGAGGTTTGCCATAACGGTGAAATGAAAATTTATAAAAAGGGAAGAAGCATGATTGTTAAGTTGTGCATTGTTAAATTTTGGCCGAAGTGGGTACGGGTGTGAATGATGTGTTCAAAATTGTGCTATACGTAAAATCAACCCTATCGACTGGTCAACGCGGTTATGACGGTTACGGGAGTAAACCGAGATCTGATGTGGTTCTTCCGATGCCTTAAGCCCGGCGCAGACAGAGCTGACTCGACCCTCCGACTGGTTTAAATCAGGCTAGAGTTGGGCCCGGTCGGTCGGAGCAGGTTTATCTTGTTGAATCGGCCCCAACTGGCATCCGACTGTCTCTCGACTGGCAAAATGTGTGGCGCGAGGCACTGAAAACAGAGCCGATCGGAATGACAACCAGTCGAGTCGGCTCTGTCTGCGCCGGGCATAATGTGCGAGGCCTGTAAGAGTACGTCGTGGAATACACGTGTTTAGCTCTGATTTACGTGGCCCGTATGACAATGCTTTACGGGTTTGTGTGATTGTGACATAAACAAACAAACAACAAAAACAACCAACAAACAACCGACAAAATATATTGACACAGTTTTTCAATTGGATCTGATATCTAGTTGAAATCATGGTTGACACATTATTTACAAGTAGACGTCTTATATAATTATTTACCATCTAAATCCAAGTTAAATCCAATGAATTGACCGTTTATATTGTTTTCCATGTGAAAGAGGTCATTATCACCATACTTAAGCCCTCTGCAGACAGAGCCGACTCGACCCGATTCGACTGGTTTTCATTCGGATCGGCTCAGTTTTCAGTGCCTCGCGACACACATTTTGCCAGTCGAAAGACAGTCGGATGCTATTTGGGGCCAATTCAACACGATGAAACGGATCAGACCGACCGGGCCCACCTCTAGCCTGATTGAAACCAGTCGGATCGGGTCGAGTCGGCTCTGTCTGCGCCGGGCTTTAGTATTGATTCCATTGTCAGTTTTGACTTTGGCAACGAATACAGTATCCCCTGGCTGTGTCGCTTCATATCATTATTCAAAGGTGAAACACATGATCGTACTCGAAGTTAAAAATGACCCCCCCCCCCCCCCCCCACCCCCCCCCCCCCCCCCCCTTCGCGACGTTCCAAAAATACATTTTCAGCAAACTAATTATATACACCCCTTTTAAACACAAAAATCGGGTACAAATTGGCATACAAAAATAACCTTAATTTTTGCATTTCGAATACTCATTTACAAAAACACCTTTTTTTTAAAGATTCCAAGTATACACAAAACAAAATATTTATTGTAGCCCTTCACGATGGGTAACCTATTTTTCATATTTGCGCGAATATTGACATGAACAATTCGTACCCTTTTTTTGTTTCATCTTCGCGAATTTCGTCATAAAATACGATTTTTCCATTTCCGCGAAAATGTTATGTTTGAGAACACACGCGAAATTACCTCCTTTATTCGCGAAATTGTGAACAATCGTGTGTACGCACAGCCATTGTGAAGTGGACACCACTTGGGGGATATCCTTTTTAGTTTGATAGTGCATTCTGTAGTTTTATTTGTAATATTCCACATACTAAGAATCTTGCTCTATGATTGGTCAAAAGTTAATCACGTGATGAAATATAGTTTCGCCCATCATTGATGGGAGAAGAAAAGTTCGTTACACTGTGTAGATAGTTTGGGTGAAAGTGCGTTGCACTCACTAGATAGTCGGTAAAAGTGCGTTGCACTGTGTAGATATTCAATTGTTCGCGCGCAAGTATACGCGTGCGCGCGTTAGTGCGCAGAAAGGTAGCCCGCTGATGCGCAACGTTTGCGCGCGGCTACGTTTAATAGACAATGGTATAAGCGTCTTTGACTTTAAATCATAAATCTTGTTCATGTGCAGGATTGACGAAATTAAAATAAAAGACTCGATCAATTGCTCAATATTCCAAACTTTTTAGCCCTTTGTGTTAGTTATAGGTCGTTTGTGATCAAAATAATTGATGGGGAATATAAAGCAAATAATCACCTTTTGGTTTCAGGCGATGGCAAACTATCACTTCCTCGGCGATCTGAATGTATACGCTATCTTTCCTCAGCTTCGCCTTGGAAAGATAGCTACATCCAGATCGCCTCGGAAGTGATAGTTTGTGCAATCACCTTAACCAACGGTAATTATTTGCTTACTATCTACACACACTTAATTTAAATGTGTATTTTCCCTACTTATGTAAATATTTACAAATTACAATAATTTTGTTATGAAGTTCTACCCCCGTACTAATGAACATGAAATTTAAGAAAATCACAAACAATATCTCAGAAAATATGATACACTCAATTCAATCTTTATCAGGACCGTAATATCCGCAAAAGTTCGGCATCTAGAACGTATACGCGTCACTCCTATCTCTAAACCTAACCCTATATTTGTGGACGTAGGAGTGAAAATGAAAACGCAACGTTACACATATCTCGAAAGTGTGCTACACCACTGGCGTACCCAGGATTTTGTTAAGGGGGGGGGGGGGGTTATTTCGTCAACCAACATTTTTCGAGGGGGGGGTGTCGGTCAAAAATGTTCGGGGGTGGGGGTGTCAGTCAAATTTTTCGAGAGGGGTGTCCGTCAAGAATTTGCGAGGAGGGTGTCCGTCACAATTTTTCGAGGGGGGCTGTCGGTCACATTTTTTCGAGGGGGTGGCCGGGGGTGTCCGTGATAAATTGTCGATAACCGAGACCGAGATCCTTCAACAATTTTCGAGGTCAAGACCGAGATCCGTTAACAATTTTCGAGGACGAAACCGAGACCACTATAAGTTGTGTCTTCGCAGAGACGAGTGGTTATGATGGTCGAGATCGCTAAAAAGTGGCCTCGAGACCAGTTAAAATTTGTAAAGGGGGGGGGTGAACCACCACCCCCCCCCCCCCCCAAAAAAAAAAAAAAAAATCATCAAAGGGGGGGGGAAAGGGTTTGAATCCCCTCTCCCCTATTAGGTACGCCTTTGTGCTACACACAATACAAATGTCAAACTTACTATTCCCCACTTATGTACATATTTACAATCATCATTATGTAGTTCTGTCCCGTACAGTTTGTTCCCTACAAAACACTGAAACCAGTTTAGGAACATGTGCCTACTGTGTATACTAATTATTATTTTTGTACAGTTTTATATTTACATTTTGTTTCCTTTATTCATCTTCATTCGCCACCAGATGAAGGACTGCGTAAAGCACACATATAACCGTATACGAGCGTCTCCAAATCTCGACTCGGCTATTATACCACAATAATGTAGCCTTGATTTTGTATTGATTCTGTTAACTATATACAATTTTCCACAGAAGGACTGCTGATCTATGTTGGCTAGTACATATCGCATGTGTTGAATACAAAGTCCCCAGGAGTGCCAGTGTAGGTAGAGAACCCGACGAGTGAAACGGGTTTTTTATTAGCGCCGGTGAAACTATTCGACACGAATGGCGTTGTCGCGTCGCCTTCAAATACGTCGAGAACGCCATCCTGGTAAGTGATGAGAAAGGGGCGGAACTCAGTATCCTTGAGGGGTCTGCTGTGGCCTTGATGGTTGATCGCATACTTATCGCAGGCTTCCTTTAAAAGGCACCAGCGAATTACCGAATAACCGTTTCCTCCAGCTCCAATTACTGCATGAATGAAAGTAAGAAAAACTGAAATAGGGGAAACATTTTTGAATTTTGTATTACATTCTAATCATAAATGTCATGACCGATTGCAACAAGTTACACATTTTAAACTTGACAACTTAAATGGAAATCGAGGGTTTATAGAGTGCGCCATGAGTGTATTTGACTGATATAAAGTGTGCGTTATCAATATAATAACGATACATTACCACCCTCTTTGTTCTCACTAACCCTCATCCATCCCATCACATCACTGAGGGCAGATATATATTTTGCTGTTTAGAATTCAGACCAAAGTGGCTTCTTTTAACAAATTGGGTAAGAGGGGCAGGTTCACCCTTTTCTGCCAGTGGCACTTTTTCAAGGGTGAATTTGCATTTAAAGGGATAGTTCAGTTTTGGTATAGAAGGTGCTCCACAAAATAATTTTTGTGGGAGATATTGAATAACTGAGTGTCAAATTCGATAGAGCGTACAATTTTAATGACATAATAAACTTTATTTGATCAAAATTGGTTCAGAAATGGCTGAAATATCCATAAACATAACCATTTATAATGATTGTGGGGCCCCACAATTATTCGATAATTTTGAGCCAGCCGTTAAAGGGAGGCCTGTAAAGTGTCTAACTCCACGAAAATTAGTTGGAGCCTCCTCGTTTCCCTTCTATCGTGTTGTTTAGCTTATGGTAAGAGAAGAATAAAATAGGGTTAGATTTGTTCAATCATTCAGCTCAAGAGCGTTAATGAACGGTCGTACACCTGACGCATATTTTCGCTTTTTTAACCAGGAAAGCAGTGTTCTTTCGGACATATCTTACCATGATTTTGGTACAGGATTCATATGTCTCAAATGTCATTTTGGGCAATATCTGACACTTTACAGGTGCACCTTTAACAACATTTTAAAAATGCTTCCTCTTTTCAAAAATTGAGAAAAGAGGTTTTGAAATAGTTGTTGATTATCTCTCTATCTAACCACTATTTCAAAACAACCACATGTACAACGTTTTATTCAAAATGCTCGAAACTGATGAGTGTTTAGAGAGCGCCCTCTTGCGTTTTAACGGCCCTTTTGGAATGACAACAGTTTTTTACTTAGTCATTTGTAATGTGTTACTCCTTTCGAGCATGGTGGTCGAGTTATAACTATTAGTTTGTAATGTAATGGTGCTGGTTTTGGTTACAACAAATTAGTTTGACCAAAACTCAACTATCCCTTTAAACCTCAGTCCACCCCCACAATACTACCACCTCCCCCGAGAACAAAACTTTCGCTGCTGCGGAATGGACTAGACCAATGCATGTATTAGGAACAGATTATAGATTGTCTTGTCGTGTTGATATTGGCCCGAATTCTCAACTTGTGGCTCAACTTAAGCCTGGCCTAAAAGACAAAGACTACTGGTAATACTTAGCACCAGTAAACCTATTGTCTCGTAACTATGGTCCCCGGAGATATTGTAATGGTTTCCTTTAATTATTAAGTCAATCCCTTGAGAGCTGCTTATATAGGCATCAGGACAGTAAAGTCTGCCATCAGCCAAATTGCGTCCTGGATCATCCAGGACGATGTATTGCTGGTGACCTGTTATACTGTTATACTGTTATGACTGACTTTCAAAGAGCCCATTGTCCTGATGCTTGTAAGCAGATCTCAATATTGACTTGATAATGAAAGGAAACCATTAGAATATCTCCGGGGACCATAGTTACGAGACAATAGGTCTACTGGTGCAAAGTGTACCGGTAGTCTTTGTCTTTTAGGCCAGGCACAATTAGCTGAGAATTCGGGCCAATGTGTTTTCACAATGAACGCTCACCTATTTCGTAGCCAGGTTCTCCAAAATCATATACCTCATTTTCAGCCAGAACAATGTGTACATCCTGAGAAGCTTTGACTGAGAAGTTGACTCGCAGACTCAAGGCTTTTTCTGGCGGAACAGGCGGCAAGTCATATTGATATTCGTACGCCGGCGGGGTGGTGAACGTGAGGGGAGCTGTAGCGATAAGGTGGAAAGTGTACAGCAAATTCAAATAAAAAATAAAAAACTATATCAAACATGAGGACACTGACCAGAAATATATAACATTATTGTAAACAATGCAAAATAAATAAGGTTTCCCCTGTTATATAAAATGTTATAACTTTCTAAGATTTTAAACCTAGTACATATTCATTTAACTCTCCATGCATCTATACCGTTATCTATAATTTATATATTATTTAATAGTGGGTTAACGGGAAACAACAATAAGGATCACATACTGATATATTGACTAATCCGAAATACATGCACAAATAACCTTCATTACCTTCGTCAGCAAGAGATCCCGTGCATGATCTGGTTTCGTTAAACAAGGACCCAGTTCCAGTCTGGTTAGACATTCCCGGTGACATTGTTGTTGGGGTAGTCTCCATTCCCGGTGTCATTATTGTTGGGACATTCTCCATTCCCGATGTAATTGGTGTTGGGGTAGTCTCAATTGCCGATGTCATTGATGTTGGGGTAGTCTCAATTCCCGGTACCATTGTTGATGTGGTAGTCTCCACTCCCAGTGTCATTGTTGTTGGGGTAGTCTCCATTCCCGGTGTCATTGTTGTTGGGGTAGTCTCCATTCCTGGTGTCATTGTTGTTGGGGAAGTCTCAGTTCCCGGTTGCATTGTGGTTGGGGTAGTCTCCAATCCCGGTGACATTGTTGTCGGGGTAGACTCAATTGCCGGTTGCATTGTTGTTGGGGTAGGATCCGTTACCGGCGTCACTGTTGCTGTGGTAGTCTCCATTATCGGAGTCGCGGTTGTTAGGGTAGTCTCTATTCCCGATGACATTGTTGTTGGGATAGTTTCCATTCCCGGTAAAATTGTTGTTTTTGGGGTAGTCTCAATTGCCGGTTGCATTGATGCTGGGGTTGTCTCCATTCCCTGTGTCATTGTTGCTGTAGTTGTCTCCATTATCGGTGCCATAGTTGTTAGGGTAGTCTCCGTTCCCGGTGACATAGTTATTGGGGAAGTCTCAGTTCCCGGTTGCATTGTGGTTGGGGTAGTCTCCAATCCCGGTGATATTGTTGTTGGGGAAAACTCAATTGCCGGTTGCATTGTTATTGGGGTAGGATCCGTTGCCGGCGTCACTGTTGCTGTGGTAGTCTCCATTATCGGAGTCGCGGTTGTTAGGGTAGTCTCCATTCCCGATGACATTGTTGTTGGGGTAGTCTCCATTCCCGGTAAAATTGTTGTTGGGGTAGTCTCAATTGCCGGTTGCATTGATGCTGGGGTTTTCTCCATTCCCTGTGTCATTGTTGCAGTGGTAGTCTCCATTCTCGGTGTCATAGTTGTTGGGGTAGTCTCCGTTCCCGGTGACATAGTTATTGGGGAAGTCTGAGTTCCCGGTTGCATTGTGGTTGGGGTAGTCTCCAATCCCGGTGACATTGTTGTTGGGGTAGGATCCGTTACCGATGTCACTGTTGCTGTGGTAGTCTCCATTATCGGAGTCGAGGTTGTTAGGGTAGTCTCCATTCCCGATGACATTGTTGTTGGGATAGTCTCCATTCCCGGTAATATTGTTGTTGGGGTAGTCTCAATTGCCGGTTCCATTGATGCTGGTGTTGTCTCCATTCCCTGTGTCTCTTTTGCTGAATTGGTCTCCATTTCTGGTGTCATTGTTGCTCGAGTGGTCTCCATAGATGTCATTGTTTTGGGGGAAGTCTCAATTGCCGGTTGCATTGTGGTTGGGGTAGGCTCCGTTCCCGTTGCCATTGTTGTTGGGGTAGTCTCAATTCTCGGTGTCATTGATGCTGTGGTAGTCTCCATTATCGATGTCACTGTTGTTGGGGTAGTCTCCATTCCCGGTGACATTGTGGCTGGGGTATTCTTCATTCCCGGTACTATTGTTGCTGGGGAAGTCTCAATTGCCGGTTGCATTGTTGCTGGGGTAGTCTCTATTCCCGATGTCATAGTTGCTTGGGTAGTCTTCATTCCCAATGTGATTGTTGTTGGGGTAGTCATTGTTGCTGATGCAGTCTCAATTACCGGTGGCATTGTTGTTTGGGTAGTCTCCATTCCCGATGTAATTGATGCTGGGGTACTCTCCATTCCTGGGGTAGTCTCCATTCCCGGTGGAAGTGGTAGGGTGGTCTCCATACCTGGTGACATCGGTGTTGGGGTAGTCTCAATTGCAGGTGGCATTGTTGCTGGAGTAGTCTCCATTCCTGGTGTCATTCTTGATGGGGTAGTCACCATTCCCGGTTTTATTGTTACTGGGGTGGTCTCCATTCCCGGTGTCTGTATTGCTCGAGTAATCTCCATTCCCGGTGCGATTGTTGATGGAGTAGTCTCTATTCCCGGTGCCATTGTTGCTGGGGTGGTCTTCATTTCCGGTGTCTGTATTGCTTGCGTAGTGTCCATTCCCCGTGCTATTGTTGGTGGGGTAGTTTCCATTCCTTGTGTAATTGTTGATGGGGTAGTCTCAAATCCCGATGGCATTGTTGTTGGGGTAGTCTCCATTCCTGGTGACATTGTTGATGGGGTAGTGTCCATTCTCGCTGTCATTGCTGAGGAGGTACAGAAAATATTTAGTGTAAAAAGTGTACAAGCTGATGATTAGCTCGGAATATCTGCATTTTAGTTATTGTATATTCTGTCTGTACCACTTACACTGAGAAGTGCGTTGAACGCTATCCCGATTCGTCAATGTTTAACAGTTTTGTGTAGGATTCCATTAGATTAATACCCATATCATGTGATAGATCATTTACAACACAAATATATAACAAGATCAATTCAAACAAACAAACAAATACGAAGGTAGAGCCATTTGGTTCTTACATTTCGATTAAGCTAACTTACCGTTGATGTGACAGTTGGCTCCCTGATAGCCGGGCCTGCATCGACACAAGTACGACTCCCGGGTTTCTTCACACGAGCCTCCATTCAGACAGGGGTTGCTCACACAATCTGCACATGTATGGAAGGAGAAATAACGTTTTACTCTGGGTTGAGGAGCTCTTAACCAGCCCAACCCAATTAGAGTATAAAGTTTCGATTTCATTTTCAATTTTAATTCCAATTCCAATTATATCATTGAATCTTATTCCAATTATTTTTATTTCAATGGGTCTATTCCTGGAGTTCTCAATGTAATTCTAACATCATTTTGTAAATTTTGAATAACAAAATGACCGGAGCACCGCAACATTAACTATTTCGTTTGAACTGATCATTAAATGTTAGTATAATTAAAGTATAAATGAACAATACTTGTGTTAAACCTTTCAGGCCAGGGGGTGTTTCACAAAGATCCTAAGTTGAACTTAACTCTAAGTTGGACTTAAAAAGTATGGAAAGCCATTAGTTTCTTTGAAAATAGTTGTAAAAGTCATTTTTCAAAGGCATGAAAAGGTGAATCAAATCATTAATAATTTCGTTATCAAGGAGATTTCATGTTCTTGATGCAACATTTATGAAAAGTCTAAATTCTTGCTTTGTTGCTTTCGAATATATTGTATTTCAAGGCTATAAATGGCTTTCCATAATAGTTAAGTCCAACTTAGAGTTAAGTTCAACTTAGGGTCTTTATGAAACACCCCCTGGTCCCCAAAATACTCGGAGTGATGTATATAGAAGATGAATATGTATGTAATACCGAAATGTAATACTGCTGGATGGGTTAATCTAAATAGGTTCGCTTGATCGTATACAGACAATAAGATAATTAATGTCATAACTATTGATAATATTCTGAACAGCTGGGAAATAGAATGTCGAATTTAAATTTGAACAAAAACATTTTTTACTCACGTCCGACTCTGCATGTCCAAACTTCCCACACAGATCCCGACGAATTCTTAGCCGGTAACCCTGGCAACCGTTTGAAGGGATTCGATATCAGCTTGGGGAGGAGTTGGACAGTAGTGACGTCACCTTCCCCCACTGTCCGCTCCCCGCAGACTAGCCCAGACGGTGCTAGGTAGGGCAAGCCGGGGCTACTGTTTCTATACCGCTGGCATACTGTTCCACCGGTGGGTGCCGGGCAGAACCAAAATAGAACTGGACAGGAAGATTGAGATTATATGTAACATGCAACTGTCATGTATATTTGCTAGTTTAAAATGATAACTCACAAATTGTATTTAGTAAAATAATTTTTGACCCAAACCGTACTCCCTAAGTCACTGGTTGTACTGCTGTGCACAGAAATACTCATATTTTAAGTTTGGGGCCACGTAGAATCAATTTGTCGCTCGCTCTAGATTTGTATGAATTAACACCAAACAAAATGAAATAATTATTATGTGAAGATTTGGAATCACATACGGTATAGGTGAGGTATTTTCTTTAATAATTGAATAAAAGTTGGTCCCTAACATGTATTCCGATCAGATATACTTATGGATATTTCAGCTGAACTGACTTTGATCAAACAAAGTTGATTCTGTCTTTAAAATTCTGTGCTCTTTGGAATTTTACACTTTTTTTTCCTTACCTCACAAAAAAAATGTATCGAAGCGCCCTCTTAACCAAAACTGAACTATCCCTTTAAATGTTTACAGTAGCACCTTATATTATTCTTAACCTATAAGACTACAACTGAGTTGTGCCATTATCTCATTATATGAGATTATTTATTGTCATTTTTTTTTGGGGGGGGGGGGGGGTGTTGATCATAGAGTTTCGAACTTTCGATTAATGTTCTGATCATATTGTAAAGATGCATCAAGTCTCGATCAAAATTGCATACATGTACAATTCAATTAGTTTCAACCGGGGTACACCAAACAAATGTATGAATTGCTTCGAGCAAATATTGATATAAATGTTCATAGATAATTACCTAAGAATACGATGGAGGTTGAATTGAGGTTCATCATCACCGCCTGTGCAATAAAATGTAAATGAAACAATGATCAATATAAAAAATGTAAAAATTGCTTATAATCAGGAAAGAAAATGTCTCACAGGTGTTTGGGCCCGACATGGATATTACATTTACGTTGTTATTATACTTATGATAACAATTTGAAACGATAGTGCTCACAGAATAATAATACTAAGAATACTAATAATTATTATGTAACTATTATAATAAATATTAACACTAATAATAATAATAATAATAATAATAATAATAATAATAATAATAATAATAATAATAATAATAATAATAACAATAATAATAATATGAATATGGAAAATACTGCTGAAAACTGCTTGTTTTAAATAACATAACAACAATACAAAATATTGGACGAAACAAATATTTTATTAAAAAATTTAAAAAAATATTATTTTTAAAAATACTTGCATATTTTCCATCAGCCATGTTCCTTCTGCAGTGAAGACCAGTCGAAGTGTCACTCTACAATCATCGACATCATCATAATATAGTTTTAGTTAGGTTTTGTAAAGGTATATAAGCTGTAATGATTGATGCATGTGATTTTGACAACTCTTTACAGAAGGGCGGTAAGCGAACGAAATGTGGGAAATGCGGAAGGCATCAACAAGAAAACGATGGCAATCGATAAAATATTAAAGACCAACAAGCGTGATGATGCTTCACCATGGGTTGCCATTTTGAAAGATGCGCGCACATCGTGACACTGACATGACTGAGCCAATGGGTATAACACGCCGTTCGCAAGATGGCACCGCACGAGTTTACGAATTCGAACACCTTTAATCATTTTAATGGAAGAAATTGTTTTATCGATTTATTATTATGCACGCAACGGGCATTGTGAGACTATGAAGATGCCATTGGGGTGCCATTGTTATCATTGTAAATATTTGCGTCACGACGTTTCAGTTTATACGTTTTGATTGACGCACATCTTGCATAATTAAGTAACGTTCGTTACTTTATTTCCTACTCAACTCCATTTCAACAATATTTCCGGTGAGAAGTAATTTTGTTTTATCACGCGTGTCATTGTCTTGATGGATAGACGCCATATGATGTACGTCAATTCCATTTTCTATATCTTTTACTCTAAACAATACCATGAATAGATCATTTTTTACAGCACAAATTATCACCACTTATTTATAGATAAGATCGTCGAGAGCAGTTCGGCAATGGACAAAGGGGAACGTGCCCCGCGCATTGGCACCACATCTATTTTAGTATCGTTCATAATTTTGTATCCATTCACAACGCACGTAGCGCATCTCCGATGCTGGGCACATCTGGTGATTTTCTTTGTTTTTCTTTTCTTTTGTTTTGTTTTTGTTTGTTTTTTTCCCAGGGACCATATTTTTCTTTCCGGTACAGATTGAGTTTTTACTCGCTTAATTCCCTAGCCCTGCCATATACCCAAACCCTAACTTAAACCTAACGATTTCCTTTACATTTACCCTATTCAAGTTTTAGCAATTTCTCCCATATATTTATGAAACGCGTCATACTTCAATCTGTACCAAAGATACAGCATTTGTGACCGGGGGTGGGGGGAGAGGAGGTGGTTGCAATCGTTTTGAAATGTAACTAAATTACATAATTATACAAGGAGACAATGTAGGACATTCAGCGTAGCGTGCGTGGTCGAGCCGATAGGGGCGCTTCTTGTGTTTGGGCATTATTGGGGGGGGGGGGGCACGCGTGCCCATGTGGCCCCCTTAGTGACGCCACTGATGATGTTGATGATCTCGTAACTACTCTGTCAACAAATATCGCTATAGTGACTATTTTCTTTGCGAATGATAACTTTCATAAAACATTTTTTTTAATAATATGAATGCCGTCAAATTCGGTTTAGACCTCGCGAGTTTTTCCAATAGTATATCCTACATGATACATCATTAATAAATGCTATTTTCTTTTCTTTTCTTTTCTTTTTTATCAAACTCGTAATAGTTTGAAATTGATTTAATTAATGCTTACTATTCTTTCCATTATTTTATAATGGATATACGTAACTTCTTTGAACAGTCTTTCACTCCAATTATTAGGCAATCGAAACACATCAAATTTTACACTAAAGAAAATGGTGAAAAACACGCAATCAGCACAATGTATTGTCATTTGTCACGATTGCCAATTTAATTAATGGACTGACAGCTAAACAAAGACAAAGTGAATGAGTAAATAGGAAGGCTCGTTGTCTGTTCACTAGATAACCCTGCCGGAAAGAACACACTCATCCACAGTGTGAACACATGCACTGTGGACCACAATGTTAGATTCGAGCGTTTCACAGTGTGAAAGCACTCTCACACTGTGAACACACTGTGAAATTGCTGAGATATATAGTGTGAGCGCACACTGTGAACGCAGGCAATTTCACAATGTGACGATAGTGCCCTCACAGTATGTTCACAGTGTGAGTTGGTGTTCACACTGTGAAAACGCTCGAATTTAACATTGTGGTCCACATTGTGAAACACGTACAGTGTGTTCACACTGTGTTCACACTGTGTTCACACTGTGTTCACACTGTGGAGTGTTCTTTTCGGCAGGGAAGGGCATATTTTTGCCGTGTAAATGCCGATAGGGGGACAGTGGCCGAGGTCTAGAGATAACGCCCTTCGAGCCCCCTTTGAGGATTTGCCCTAGCTATCTTTTCCGTTCTCACCCGAAAAGAAAAAAAAATATTTAAAAAAAAATTAAAGGATTTTACCACAATCATATCTAACTAAAATAATATGATGATTTTGATGAATTTTACACCAAAATTATTACCAGCCCAGTTTGTTTTGTCCGACTTTTCATTTAAATTTTCTTGTCATAATTTTGTGGATTCTTATTGTTTATATTTTTGTATTGTTTTGATTGGAAATGGAAATGAATACACATTCATTGAATTGAATTGAACTTTGAGGCTGCAGCCCCGAGAGTTTTTACTTCGACGTTTAGTACGCATGGTCCAAGCATGGATAGTTCTAGAACTATCAACAAAATCATTTTTGTTTCTCTTCCGTTTGCATATGGGGGTGGATTGTATGACGTCATAATATTACCCAGGACGAAATTCCAGTTGAAACCAATTGAAATTCTAATCGGTTTCTAATTGGTAGCCTACCCGTTGGTTTCAATGGGTACCCATTGGTTTCAATGGGTGTCCATTGAATTCAATGGGTACATGGCATTGGTTTCAATTTGTCCAAATTGTTTCATTTTCCATACATACATGATCTTCGAATACCAATTTATTTCAATTTGTAATAGTCAATGGGAATATTACCCTGGGTATTAAAAGGAGAACCCCTACCGAGTTGGATTTTGCTGACTAGTATTATCCATGGTACAACAAGCTAGGAGCTTTAAGTCACTGTTGCAGCTCTCGTTGCGTTTGCAACTCACTCATTATGCCACACTCACCTGATAGGTGATGGACTTTGATAAGTTTAAATGTTCACACAAAACGAATGTACAACTCCCGTACAACTACAGAGGGTGGATGTCAGTCGGATGACACACGCGCACACACGCATAAACAAACACTTACATAACAATACACATACATCTACGATGCAAACACAACCACGCACACGCACAAACACGCACACACACATACACACACACGCACAGGTACACACATACCTAATTTAGATACAAACAGACACTGACACTAACAAACTTAGTACTTTTAACTAGCAAAAACAATCACACATACAAATACACAAACGCACAAACACACACAGTCACGCCTGAATAATTTGTGAATGAAATTCTCAGTTTTGCTCACCGGGTACCAATCCGACTTCATTGGGCCACAGCACACCCCCTTGCAACTCCTCCGCCTCCAGCTCCCGAACGTTCCCCGTCGCCTGCAGCTGCCCCTCCACGTCCCTCACGATGTAGTTGGTGTCTAGCGAGTTAGGCACTCCTGAAAACGTGCTGATGCTGAGATCGTATCCCCCCGCTGCTCCGGGGCGGGGCTCCACGGCGGTGAAGGCCGGGTTGCGAATGAAGAACCAGCCCAAATCGCGCACCGCCCAAGATTGGGCGGGTGCGGGAAACAGCGCAGAAAATGCGCAGCAGACGACGATCACAATCGTCGCTGAAACTCGTGATCGATCCATATTGTGCTTATTTCCTCTATCCGTGTATTATGGTCGACTATAAGTGGTGATAAAAATAAGTTAAATGATGAGCAATATACGCTATTTCGCTGCTTAATTTGCAACACCATGCACGCTTGAAATGTTGTGAGATTGTGAGTAGCTCTTTTGACCCGTTTATTGGAACTAAGTTGTTGGGCAGAGATTTCTGCAAGGCAAATAAACCATTATCAGTTTAAATACAGTATATGCATGCTTATCTTGGGAAGGTTACATATTAACGTCCAAACTGCCTGGTACGTCACAGCACTTCAAGCCACTATCTTGGCGTTGATATTTTATAGTCAAAGTTCAATTTCTCCATTTACTAGTTTAGGACTAATTGTTATTAAAATAAGGAATTCTTCTTGGCCCTTGGTCAATAAGTACATTTTTGGTACTCAGTCTCATTCATAATCTCGTGGGTAATGACTAAGAATAATTTGTTTATCTACAAGACAAAAATATGATACACATTATAGATAGGGGTATTGGCAGTAGATTATAGAAATGGCTATTTTAGTGACCTCACCAAGGTCACTGACATTAATTTCATCCCATTTTAGCCAAACTGGTTACAACTAGTAACAGACATGAAGGAATCACAACAACAAAAAGCACATGTAGGCTTGTACAAGTCATAAATAAACTTGGGAGAAGACATCATGAATGTTCTGATTTTTGTTTCACTGCTTTTATTCTTTTTCATGTAATATTGCATCTGGCAATTTGAGACTGCATTAATCATTATTATTTGTATCAATTGATGGTTCTAATGAACACTTACAAATTAAATGAACTCAACAAAATGATGATACTTTTAAATAAATGTACAGTGTGTGAACAATTGTAAATACAGTGTACTAATATACATATACAATACTGTTTGTAATGCTCCAAAGGACCAATATTCTACTACTTTGAATGAATCTCTTGTACCGAGTACAGTGGACTATTCATCTCACTAGAAATACATGTATGCATCTAGATTATGCAAATACATGTATTCCTGAATTGAATTCTTGACATTTTCGAATTTATGTTTCCAGAACATAATGCAAATTTCCTAAAAAATTATAAATGTTATCAACTAAATTTGTAATTATTTTTTATAATATTTACCAAAAATCCAAATTACTCATATGAGAATCTAGTACTGTATTTGAATGTGATATTTTCCTCATAAGACAACCCAAGCCCAATCAGTAATGTGTACCAACCTGCCGGCATCGGGCTCAACACATTTGATTTGGGCATCTGAAATTTCAATATTTGAGTATTGCCAAACCTTATTTGCCTGAATATGCCAGATTTTGTACTTTGGACCATCCAATTCTGATCTTGGGTAACAGTCTAATTTATAGCGATGCCTCATGCTATCACTTATATGGCAAGAGCTGGGATGACTAGAATATATACTGTATTGAAAATACCATCTTGCTGCCCAATCATTTGTTTATTTGCAACAAATTAAACTACATAAATGTACACACGTCTGTGTCCCCCCAAAAAAGAAAATAAAAAAATAAACTAAACACACACATTTCATCCTAGCCCAATGTATCCTTCAAATACATATAATGTATGATATACATGTAGGTACAAATTTGTATTAACCGTAAAGAGATCTAGTAACGTTGTCCAAATACACAAAACTTACTTAGAACTCTGGTGGTTCTCTCATACCTTGTTGTATTCATGTTACCAATATAAGCATGGAACATTTTTGTTCTTGTTTCCATTTCGTTAAAAAGATATTTATGATTTAAAGGCTCAGATTTGTAATTATCCACTGGAAAGTTATAACTGTGTACAGAGTCGGTGCAATGAGTTTAATTAGCAAAAACCACTTTGAATTTTCACTCATTACTAGGCCATTTAACGTCCATTTAACATGAAATTTGTACACATCACTCAATAATGGACATGTCGGATCTCAGAAATACACAATGTATCAACCCTTCATCACTTTTTGCGCATTTGCTCAATGTTACTAGATCCCTTTATTCCCTTTTTTTTAATGTAAAACATTACATATGACATTAAAGTGATTACATGGACGAATTATGTTTTCTTCATTTTCAACATACAGTCAAACCTGTGTATAGTGACCACCGAAAGGAAGTAAGAAAAGTGGCCACTGTAGACAGGTGACCTCTATAGACAGGTTCAGTCCATTGTTTTTTCTCAGCAGGGGATCATGTTTAGTGGCCACTATAGGCAGGTTGGCTGCTATAGACAGGTTGCCACTAACACAGGTTTGACTGTAAATAGACATTCTCCCACATATCATTTGCCTATTTAGAACACCCTCTATGAATAATGCAAATAATGATGATAGATTATTAAGTGATAAACTGATGAGACATTTCTATTTTTATCTCCCCTTCCCTTTATCGACTTTTTTTAAACCAACACTTCATAAATTCTTTCTTTTCGTCTTCAAACAAAGCCTGCCCTTATTAACTTTTATCTTTGTAGAATAAACCTTCACAGATTCTGTCTTGTCTTCAAATAATGCATTAATGCTTTGATTTGTTTTCTTTCTTCAAACTTAAACAAAATAAAATATCAAAAGCACAAATTATAGCTTTAATCCTTATTCACACATAACTGAACGGTATATTCAAAATATAATAAATTCTCAATAAATAGCACCAAAAACAAATTGTAAATAAATTATTGTATGACACATTTTGGTCTATAAATCTAGACATTTGTGTTAACAAAAACATCATTATAAATTTGTATTCCTAAAATTAGATATTGCAACAAAACTGGAACAACAAAAAACAGTACTCATTCTTATCAAGAACTAATTATCTCCTGAATTGTAACATTATAATAGAGATACATGTACAGGTGACACTGACAATGTAGTTCACACTCACAAGCTATGAATTAATGTGAATTAAGACATATGGATCTTTTCAAATATTCCATCTAACAAATATTATTCTGAAAACTAGTATACAACTAACGAATGGGCTTCTTGTGATAGTCAAATCTATTACCGAGGTGGGCTCAAAATGATTATTACCCGAAGCGTAGCTGAGGGTAATAGTCATTTTGAGCCCACCGAGGTAATAGATTGCCTATCACAATCAAGCACATTCGTTAGTTGTTTTATATCACTCATCAATATCAGTGATTGTGTTCAGCTTATAGCAAAATAAGTGAAAATCTCTTGAATATTTCATAAAATCGCTTGTAAATTTTGATATAAAAATCAATCAACATTAATGAAGCCAGTATGAGCCTCCAGAACCACGGCGCATCTAATACGCTTAAGTCATTGTTATTTTGCGCATACAATCTCAAAGACGCAAAACTGAGTGCGCACCAACGCGCTGGCAGTTGCGCACATACGCGATGAATGCGTGCTAGCGCTCCCACGGATGTGCTTATTGGCTGTCTTGGCGTTCTTCTTCCTAGGTGAATAGTTTTTACCAAAAAAGGCAATCACGTGACTAGAACGTGTGCGCCATAGAGTACTGCACAAATTTGATCGCGTGTGCATTTTGCTTAAACACATGATCTATGGAACGAGCGCGTAGCGAACTTTTAGAGTTAATTTTTTTACTAACGCCCCGGTCACGTTATTTTGCGAGTTGTCCAAAACTATCGTTTGTCAAATTCAATGGTAAAACGATCTCATGAGGGATATAATACTTATTATAGGCAAACATTGAAGGATGCAGGGATTTTATCAGGGGAAAAAACCCATGAAGGATTTATGATTTGACTTTTGCCTATTTTGTAACATCAGGAGAGCATTTCACAAAGATTTTAAGTTGAACTTAACTCTGAAGTTGGACCTAACAATTATGGAAAGCAGGTTTATAGAACTTCTTTGTAAAATTGTTGGAACAGTTCTTTTAAAAGGCATACATTTTGATACAAATTAGTAATCTTTGTTATAATCAAGGAGCCTTGAAGTTATTGGTGTACATTTTTTGTTGGAAGTCTCAAATTCTTGCATATTTCTTTGCTTTTGAATATGTTTTTATTCCAGGGCTACAAATGGCTTTCTGTAATTGTTAAGTCCAACTTAGAGTTAAAGGGTACCACCACCCAAAAAATAATATCCTTATAAATGAAAGGCAACATTTTTAGAAGTCCATTCCACCAACAAGTTCAGAAAAATAAATTTCCAGAAAATTATATAATGGGGAAAACACATCACCATACTAATAAAAGCATGTGTTCATGGGTCTGCAGACGAAGACTACCTTTTGTCTAGGACAAACGCATCGTCAGTGATTCTATTGTCTTCAAACATATACGTTCGGCACGTACGGAATCATGAGGCCATATTGGTTCCATAAGAGGTGGTTATAAATTGTATTGTTTATGAATTACACAACTCTATGCAAAATGTTGGGCATCTATTTGATATCACACAATGGTACAAAAAACATATAATTATGTGTTGTTCTTTGCCTGGTGATCCCCTTTAAGTTCAACTTAGAATCTTTGTGAAACACCCCCAAGAACTAGAATTAGGGTATGAGTAAAACAAGACTTGTCACATTTTTCAAAAATGTCTCGAGTTCTGTTTTATATATGGCAGCAAAATGTACAAATACATAATATTTCCTATAAATCAAATGTCATTTCATATATATGCGTATAAAAAATGTGGCAAATAGTACTTTTCATATAGTTCCAACTACATTAGATCATTATCTAACAATGCAACATTTTATAATCTAGACTACACATGGTAACTACGTGAAGCTAAAACTACCCTACTAGCTAATGATCCTCATAAATATATGTTACATACATGTAATTTTACAGTTACTTGTCTTATCAATTGTGTGCTGAAGAACAAATAATCAAGACTTTAGCCTCGTTTAGTACAAACACACTAACTTATATGATAAATTCTTGCGTGATTTTGGCGTCTGAATATTAAAGATAGATTTGTAATGATGTCAGAAAAATGGAATAGAATATTTCTGAGTAATTCAAATAATACTCAGTTGATAGGCCACTGATAACCACATATGAGGGAGCTCATTCAGGGTCATTTTCATGGCCCACAACAGGAGATTTTTCATTCAGGTTTAAAATGAAAATGAACTAAAACACATACATGTAAATCTATCCCAAGACTACATTGTACAAACCCAGACACAGACCAGGTGGACAGGGTTTTCATATCTCCTTGATACGCCACACACTGAATAGTGAATAATAAACAAGTTTCATCACTGTCATATGAATCATGTCAGATTTATACCAAAAAAAATCATGTTGGAAAAAGTGGAATAAAACTTTGTTTGAGAGATTCAGATTATACTCAGTTGATATTATTGTGTTGAGTATGACACCAGAGTGATAGCCCAAACATACCTACTTGCACTGCGGCCATGACAGTAACAAGTGGAACATTTTCATCCAGTCTCATAAAGAATGAAATGAAATGTTTTTACAAAACCTAGTCCACTCTCTCAGCTCCCAAATAAAATGACGTCAGTCGAGATGGGGAGAGGGGGGTGTCTATCTCCTTGGTAATGATTCCGCATGTCCACACACACACACAAGAGAGCTCATTCCTGATTCTCAATCCCATGACAGCATAATGCAGAAATCTTGATTCAGGCTCATAACTTATGTCATGAAAACTTTCAAACCTATTCCAGCTCTTAAATCGCTATAAGACTACCAATGTCATTTGAGGTGGCTGGATTTGGAGATCACCCCGGATGTTCACAAAAAAGAGCGTTCATCCCCGATTCTCAGCCCATAACACATAATGTGGAAATCTTTTATTCAAGCTTATATAATAAATGTCACAAACTTTCAAACCTATTCCAGCTCTTCATGGCTAGGAGACTTACGATTTCAGTCCAGGTGGGTTTGTCAGTCCTTGGTGATGACTTTGAGTGACCACACACAAGAGCGCTCATTCCCGATTCTCTCTCTGGCTCTGCCCATGACAGCATTCAGGCTTTCTTAAAAAATTATGAACTTTCAAACCTATTCCAGCTCTTCATGGCTATGAAACTAACGCTTGTCAGTCAAGGTGGGCAGGGTCTATCTCCTTGGTAACTGCTCCCGGATGTCCACACACGAGGGCGCTCATGCCCGGCCGTAGCTTCTCGGCTCGCGACAGCACGATGCGGAAGTTACCCTCCGGGCTCAGCTCCAAGTCGTGCTTCAGCTTCCTGACCGTCACTCTGCTAGGGTGGGTACCGCGACTCCTGCAACATCAAATCAAAAAAGGATTTTTTGTTTTTTGTTTTCTTTAAACGATAGGTTAAAAAGGGAAACTATACTACAAGATATATTTTTAACAAGTGTAGGGAGACTATTAATGTTGTATAATAGACCGCTTCTGTAATGTATGCAAATAATATGCGTATGACGTAAGACTCCCCGTTGTCAAGCTTAACAATAGTAACTAGGTCCGGCAAGCTAAGTTTGCCGGAGCTTGCCGGACGTAGTTACTATTGTTAAGCTTGCCAACGGGGAGTCTGACGTCATACGCATATTATTTGCATACATTACAGAAGCGGTCTATTGTATGTCTGGTAGGACGGTTTCTACATTGCTTAGAAACTATTGTATTCAGCGAGCTATATAAATGTTATAATTTCTATATATTTGTTTTCATTCACGTTAACGTGTATAGAAATCCAACCATAATTATACATGAACAGGATGAGGAACGCGAAGACGTCTGATCCAATTCCCAATTAATGGAAAAGGAAGCTTTGTTTTTAAGTAAGTTCATACAACCTGCCAATCCCCCTAACTAAATACAAAGAGATTCACTTCTTGACTAACAGGTGACAGGCAAGCAGGCCTACTCACGTTTCACATTCCACATATTTGATGAGTGCAATGGCCCTCCTGTCCAGTATCCTCTGGAACTGTTCAATGTAGGCCTCTCTGATGCCACACTGGGGCAGCAGCAGGAAGATCTGCACAAAAATCAAAATAAAACAAAGAAATATATTATGAAAGATATTTAACAGTAAGTGTGACTGTAGAACTGCAACGGATTGGGCGGTACATTACAGATGAGTGCAATGGCCCTCCTGTCCAGTATCCTCTGGAACTGTTCAATGTAGGCTTCCCTGATGCCACACTGGGGCAGCAGCAGGAAGATCTGCACAATAGTCAAAACAAGACACACAAATATATATTATGAAAGATATTTAATAGTAAGTGTGACTGTGGAACTGCAACAGACTAATTGGGCAGCACTAACAAACAAGTGCAATTATGGCCCTCCTGTCCAATTTTCCTCTGGAACTGTTCAATGTAGGCTTCCCTGATGCCACACTGGGGGAGAAGCAGGAAGATCTGCACAAAAGTCAAAATTAAACACACAAATAACAAATACATTAGCAAGTATGAAAGATACTTGTATATAAAGCAAGTATGAATATAGAACTGCAACGGACTGATTTGGCAGTACATTACACAAGGCTCGACACTCGCACAGGCCCGGGGCCAGTGAAATTGCACTTCGGGCCAGCAAAAATGTGTCCAAAAGTCATATTTTGGTGGCCCAATCGGGCAAGCAGATTTTCAACCTGACATTGACAAAATTAGAAAAATCTTGTTTCCTTCCATGTCATGCTTCATCTATAATCACAGGTTTGATCAGGAAAGAGAGATATTTTTGAAAAGTAAAAAGGTAACTCTTTAAATACAATATAAGGGGCCAGTAAATTGTTCTTTCGGGCCTACAGAAAAAGTGAAGAAATTATTTCACTGGCCCAACTGGACCACTGACAAAAAGGTAAGTGTGGAGCCCTGCATTAGAGATGAGTGCAATAGCCCTTCTCCACTAGAGAATTTCAAACCTGAACAATCCAATCATACAAATCTTTAAAACAAAGGAGAAATTTTGAAAAACAAAATCGGTTCCATGGTTTGATTGGAAATTGCGACAATGTTACTAGATCCCTTCAAGTATTAAAACAAATATGTAATCTTAATTTGAAAATGATGTATGCATGTATAATGTATGTTTTTCAATGTAGTACTAAACATATTTTAACACAAAAAGATATCATAGTCGCACAGATTTCATCAGGAGCTCTATACAATGTACATACAGTATGTACATGCCAAATGGGGAGGTGTTCTTACAATGCATAATCGAGCATAGTGTTAAATTTCCCTTGGAAAGTAATTAATACAAAATTGTGTAGATGACTGCAAATTCATTCCAATACAGTGATTACATTTACACCATATATCAGACAATTCTTCTGGTAAAATAGATGAAATGAGTCAATGTTCCAGAAAAAAATCTCCCAAGAATAGGTTTCTACATTTGAAGTAATTATAAATATACATAGACTAAACATATTTATACATGTATATACCTTGAAAATATCGTGTAAAATGTAAAATAACAATGACAAAAAAAAATAACTGGAATGGGAAAACAAATACCTCATTTATGAAACTTGTGATGAGAGTCTCTGATTCCACCCCTGAAAATCTGAACCTGAAGATTTTGAAAGGAGATCGGACAAACTTTAATTTGACAGTCATTTCACAAGAGGAAAGGTTATTAACAAATCAATGCAGTACCACAATAAGGAAAATATCACGATTCAATTTTAACACACCATGCACATGTTTACATTTCATAAATATGTCCTATTTATATCAACATAATGATTAATGGATCAACTACATGCCGTTTGCCTTTCTTCTGTTAGCTACCACTAGGATTTGGATGAAAGGATATTAGCTTTACTCATACACATGTAGGAATTCAGTTAACCGTTTCTATCACATTCCAGTAAACTGCAATATATTCTATTGATTCAAATATCATGTTTAACGATTGATTTATAATGATTATAAGGTTTATATTTGCTTGGTCTACACCAATTGTGTCTATGTCTAATTTGTTGTCTATTACATGACCCATTATGAAACTTAAAGGGATCTAGTTACTTTGTTGACATGTGCAAAAAGTGATGAATGGTAAATACAATGTATATTGTTGTTATCTGATATATCCACTTGATATTGTGTATAAATTTCAAGTTAAATGGACATTACATGGCCGAGTAATGAGCACAAATGTAAAGTGATATTCACACGGATACGACTATCCAGTGGATAGTTTAACATCTGAACACTTCAATCGTAAATATATTTTTAACGAAAGGGAAATTCGAAACACTGAAACCTGTCCCATGCTTCGTTTGTTGATACGAATACAACAAGGTATGAGGGAATCGAGAATTCCAATTGTATTTTGAGGATTTGGAAAGTGTTACTAGATCCCTATAACAATTTCCCTAACTCCAAACTTTACCCCTAACCCTAACCCTAACCAACCACTCACCATAATCCTTATCCCTAATTGCAATCCAAAGCCTCTGAATTCTGATTTATTTTGTTTTATAGTAGAAAGAATGGGAGTAGACCTAATGGGTGTCGACCGAGTGTCAAGTAACCAATGATGATGATAATGATAAAATATTGATTTCAATAAGTTGTAGTTAAAAGGGGAAAGGCCTTGACAGGGCAATGGCCTTTGCCTTTCCATCGCATCCACTTGTTGTCATATCTCTGTTTTCATTGTAATGATCTGTGTAGACTTTAAAGGGACTTAGTAACATTGTCCAAATCCTCAAAATAAAATTTTAATTCTAGCGGTTCCCTCAAACCTTGTTGTATTCGTATTAACAATAAAATCATGGGACAGGTTTTGGTTTTTCAAATTTCCCTTTCGTTACAAAGATATGTACGATCGAAGGATTCAGATAAGAAAAACTCCCGTGGAGTTTTGAAACCGTGTACAAAGTGAATGCAGTGAGTTAGTGAATATCACTTTGCATTTTCGCTCATTACTTGGCCATGCAATGTCTATTTGACTTGAAATGTTCACACAATACCCTGTGGACATATGAGATAACAACAATATACATTACATCAACCATTCATCACTTTTTGCACATGTCAACAAAGTTACTAGATCCCTTTAATTGTGTTTATGCTCTTTGTTATTTGCTTTTTTCTTTCTTTTTTTCCAATGTATATTCCATTGTATTTTTTAAAGAAATGTGAAATAAACTTTTGAACAAAACCTTGTATCATATGAAAGCTCAAGAATGCATATTAGACAGGGGGTGTTTCACAAAGATCCTAAGTTTAACTTAACTCTAAGTTGGACTTAAAAATTATGGAAAGCCATTAGTTTCTTTGAAAACAAATTCTAAAAGTCCATTTAGTAGAAGGCATTCAATGTTGCTTAAATTCATATAAATCATAAATATGTTTCTATTATAGTGATCTTTCATGTAAAATTTATGAAAAGTCTAAAACCCTTCCATGTTTGCTTTGGAATATATTTTGTTCCAAGGCTACAAATGGCTAACCATACTTTTTAAGTCCAACTTAGAGTTAAGTTCAACTTTGGATCTTTGTGAAACACTCCCCTAGTATAATACTACTCACACTGGAAGGGGCTCGTTACTGTCAAGCCATAGTGACTGCAGCTCCCAGGTCAAGGCCTCATGTCTCCTGAGTTGTTAAAAAAAAAGTCAAATCATAAATAAGAATAACTTGAAAGAATTGTTGGTACTAGTATACTTTTCTGTTTCGCATACAATTATAAATATTGAAGAATAAGAACAAACTTAAATAATGTACATAAACCACTATGTTTTGCATAGTGATACAGCTATTTCTTTTACAAACTGCCAAATCATGTTCATCCAATCATTGTAATGATTGATATCAATTTAAATTTGCATACACTGGTGTATAGCTTTATGTATTACTGCAAGACTTTGAAAATATTTGGACTAGTTCAGTGCAGTTTAATCATCTCAGAACCTCCCTTGAGATAAATGGAATCATATATGTGTACATATCACAACTGGAACACTATATGAATAGCATGTTCAGTTATTCTGTCATACACATGATTATTTAATTCATTCCATTACTTTCATGCTAATACATTCCAATACTCTTCAATTCTGCAAAAAAAAAAGACAATATTTTGCATTTCTCACCTGAAATCATGCTCGTTGTAGGGCAGTGTTTGTTTGACCTCAAGGGTAGCCATGTCCACGAGGGTGGTTGGGTAACGACTAGCCATGATGTCACGACCCCACTCAGATAGGTTGATCTTATCCTGTGATGGTCAAACATGATAACATTCATAATCAATATTGGTGAAGATAAGCTAGCTATAATAACTATGACAATGGTGATGATGATAGTAATGAAGAAACTTATGATACTGAAGATTGTTACTATAACTATAAAAAGACTGGATTTTTTCAGGCCTCAAAAGACTGGGGAGGGCTCAAATGGCCAACCTGAGAGATTGGCTATTATGTGCCCAATTGCAACCAAATTTGGCATGCGCATACTTTCAGATGTAATCTACAAGAATCCAACATTATATCAACAATTAATAATAATGATGATGATGATGATGATGATGATGATGATGATGATGATGATGATGATGATGATGATGATGATGATGATGATGATGATGATGATGATGATGATGATGATGATGATGATGATGATGATGATGATGATGATGGTGATGGTGATGGTGACGATGGTGATGGTGACAGTGACGGTGACGGTGACGGTGACGGTGACGATGACGATGACGATGACGATGACGATGACGATGGTGGTGATAATGATGATGATGGTGATGGTGGTGGTGGTGGTGGTGGTGGTGGTGGTGGTGGTGGTGGTGGTGGTGATGATGATGATGATGATGATGATGATGATGATGATGATGATGATGATGATGATGATGGTGATGATGATTTTGATGATCATCATCATGATCATGGTGATGATGATGATGATGATGATGATGATGATGATGATGATGATGACGATGACGACGATGATGATGATGATGATAATGATGATGATTTTGATAGTGATGTTAATAATGATGATGATGATGCTTGTTTATAAACATAATAAAAGGAAAATAGCTAACTGACCTTAATGAATCCCTGGAGGAATAGGTCTCTCTGATAGACGTTCTGCTTCTCATCCTTGAGATACACAGAGCACTTCCTCTCATCGGGGCTCAGGAACATACTCAATGTACTCAGCATCTAGGAAATAACAAATAACACGGATTAGAGTAGTTAAAGTGAAACCAGTAAAGTGTCTAACTCCACGAAAATTACTTGGAGCTTCTACATTTCTCTTCTACCGTGTTGTTTGGCTTATGGTAAGAGAAGAATAAAATAGGGTTAGATTTTTTTTAATGCCCCTTTAGTATGACGATATCTATCATTGATAATCATTCAGCTCAAGAGCGTTAATTAATGGTCATAAACCTCATACACGTTATACAGTAATTCGTTGTAAAAGCTGACGCAAATTTTCGCTTTTTTAACCACGAAAGCAGTGTTCTTTTTCAATGAAACTTTCACACATCATTCGGACATATCTTACAATGATTTTGGTATAGGATTGAAGTCTCAAATGTTATTTTGGGCAATATCTGACACTTTACAGGTGCACCTTTAAGATAATTCAGATTTATACTACATACTAAAAACACAAATCCCATTACCGTATTTACCGGCGTAATCGCCGCATACTTTTTCCTCGAAAAAAAACAAGCAAAGTTGGGGTGCGGCGCATACGCGGCGATAGTCAAATTTTCACTCTTGACTGACCCCAAAACAACACATTTCAGCAGGTGTGGGACTATTGGTTGTATTGCACTGTATTGTATAGGGTGATAAAACATTATTTAGCCAAATTGTCTGTTTACCCTGGCCTAGAATGGTTTCTCACATTTTTTTGCCGATATTTGCTAAATCTGATATGTTTTTAACTTCAAAGTTACGAAACAAATGCACTGCCAGCGCCGCGCTTGCCTGCCATCGATCTAGCTACGTCCGTTATTATAATGGATGCAGCGCATGATCGCATGATAAAGATAATGTACACTAAATGGTTTTGGCAAAGACAGCAGAGCGCCGCGTAGGCGTGCTAAGGCGTGCTCGCGAGCTACGCGATTGACTCGATGTACAAACGTTTATGTACGTAAATATTTGTACATGTACATGCGTAAGCTAGCTGCGCTGACAATCTCGTAAGTGCTGGCAATCTCGTAATACATGTAGCGCTAGAGTTCTCGTTCCTATTCAGGAAAACTATATTTTTGCTCGAAACTAAGGTAATTCTGAATATTTTGTAACTATATTTTCGTAAATATTGTTAAAGAAATATATCAAGATGAGGAGAAAAAATTGGAAAACCATTAAATTCCTGCTTTTTTTGTCGCCAGTTTTCCTAGTGCACTTTTCTCCCACTTTTTTGTTTCAATTTCAATGCTCAAAGTCGGCATGCGGCGATTACGCCGGTAAATACGGTAACTCAATGACTTGGGTATAAAGGATTTGTTCTGGTCTCTCTGAAAGACTTTCAGTTTTTTATCCTTGAGATACACAGAGCACTTTCTCTCATCCGAGCTCAGGAACATACTCAATGTACTCAGCATCTATAACATAATATATGCAACAGAATGTTGTGTGCTGTACTATAATGTTGTAATACCAATATTTTCATTAAAAAACAAACATATATATCAAGTTTTCAAAATGGCAACATACAGGCAAAAGACACCTAACATTCCTAATTTGAAATGCACCTCACAGTAGGGTAAAAACCTGTCATTTTATCAAAAATTATGTGATTTGACGGGGGGAAATTATTTTCTAGGGAAAATCATGTAAAATTGTTAAAATTTGTAATATTTGAGGGCAGCTAAGTGATTATGACTGGTAAATTCTGGAAAGATCATATTCAGGTACAATGTGCCCCATGGCCTATGGACCTCTTGTGGACAAAAATTAAGACCTACCATGTTCACGTCTTCTTTGGTGTTTCCAAGCACTACAGAACAGCCGCATGTCTGTAAATGGGAGGCGATTGCCCTGGATAAGAAAAATAAACAATACACAACATTATATCACACCCGATATGTCAATTTTTAGTAGACAGGAAGATGGAACATGGACCTTGTGTACAAATTAGATGTGAAAGCTCTTTAGTTTTTACAAAAATGCCAACAAGAAGTTGTGCACAATGTACAATCTTCACCTATCAATTGTATGGGAATATTAAATGTTCAGGAGAATGTGTTCATAAAATGTTAGGCTTTCTTGTTTTGGGAGTCCCTTGAAGCTGAAATATAAACAAACTGTCATAGACGAAAAAATACATACTGTACATAACTTTCTAATGACTGATAGGTCACAATTTTTCAGAGTTATTAGTAAAAATGCATCCTGATTACTGTAGCAAACAAAAACATAATCAAATTCAAAGTCCAGATTATGTCTTCAATAGCATGAAAGTACTGACTTACTTCCTTGTAAATTGCACATCAAGTTGCTTGTCCTGGCCGGCAGCAAATATTGTATCGTTCAGCTGCAAAAAGAAGGTAAATAATGATTTTAAAAATTTGATTTACACTCTGATTTAGATTTGTTATATATTATTGCGTCGTCATTGTCATTGTATGGTTTAGCTGCAAAATGAAGTACAACGTAATGGTAAACAAAATTTGATTTACATGTGAATTCAGATATGTTTCATTATTTTGTCATTGTCATTGTCATTGTAATGTAACATGTTGTCATGTATGTCTACCGTATTTGTCGGTGTATTAACCGCTCCTGTGTATTAGCCGCACCCCTAAAATTTAAATAAAAGTGCGGTTAATACGGTATTAGCCGCACCCGTGTATTAACCGCACCCTCTTTTTTTTTTTTTTTAAATGTGCGGTTAATACACCGACAAATACGGTACTTTATACTCTTGCTCCTTTGTTAAATTTACAGTGAAGTGAAATCACCAATACCAAATAATTATTGTTAGTTTTTATGTTTGGTGTACAAAATAAGATCTAGAAATTAATGCATGGTTGGATATACAGTAGTCTCTGCTTTATTGGGTAGCAATGCAGGAATTAATTTTTAGTTTTAGGGGGCTACTTTTCCAATCTGATGGATATCCATCAGAAATTGTTCACATAATACCCTATGCTATGGTCATTTTAGGGACTACCTACTGATTTCAGGGGGCTATTTTGAAAATTAGGGGGCAAAATCGCCCTCAGCCCCCGTATTTTCCCTACCCTGTTGGGTAGGATTTCGCAAGTTATATTTCACCCTTTAACAGAAGTGGGTACAAATTCCTTTAATAAGAAACATAAGAAATTGTAGGTTAAATCATACCCCTGTAATAAATGTTACCCAATTAAAGCGCAGACTATTACTATTACTTACATAACAGCATTCTCTACAAAGATATAAAATACATACCGTAAAACTCCGTGTATAAGGCGCACTTTTTTCCGTCGGAAAAAATTTCAAAGTCGGGGGTGCGCCTTATACACAGGTACAGCAAAAAAAAAAAAAAAAAAAAAGTTTTTTTTTTTTTTTTTTTTTTTTTTTTTTAGAATATTTTTTGGGGGACACCCTCTAGTCATGTTCAATGCATATAACACTGGTCTAGTGCATGACAAGAGCTTGCTATCTGTTGTAGCATTCAGCAAGATATAACTTTTTCTCACAATAAAAATGTTGGTTACAGATGTAAAAATTGCAAGTTTATTGAGCAAATTACTGCTGTTAATGAATATTCATAATTCGTGAGCAGCAGTACTCATTATATATGCAATTATCTAACCAGTGGTTATAAATTTTGCTCACATGATTTAGTTAAATAGTTAAAGTTATTTAAGTTAGAAAATTGCACTATATTTAATGACTATAAGTGCTTATGAATATTCATGAATATATGAATATGAATATTCATGAGCACCAGTGTTATTGCTCAATGTGTGCAATTTTTGTGCTAACCACTATTTTGTATGTGAAAAAAGTATATGATGATGAAAGCTACAATTGACATTAAGCCCTTGATATGCCCTAGACCAGCGATGTAAGTGTTCCAACATGACTACAGGGTGTCCCAAAAAATTTCTACAAAAAATTCTAAAAAAAAAAAAAAAAAACTTTTTTTTCTAGAAAGTTGGGGGTGCGCCTTATACACGAGTGCGCCTTATACACGGAGTTTTACGGTACATATTTCCTTATTACTTACATTGACTTGTGTAGGCATAGGAGCCATGAAGAGAAGGCCCAGGGCTTGGTAGAGACTTGGGATTTCTGCATCTAGAATGCCAATTGGCCCAGTCTAAAATGAAAAAGAAATAGGTAGACAAACTAATGAATTATTTATATTTAATGGTCATTTGTTGCCCTGACGAAGATCCTGCTAGGATTGAAAGCTAGGATTTTTTTTCCTATATTACAGTCAAACTTAGAAAGAATGCCCAAGGGAGGCACAAAAAGTAGTCTCTTTGAACAGATGGTTTTATCGAAACAAGTTAATTTACAATGTACATTGTTTCTACTTACTGGGGAAACAAGAATATTGGTATATAAGCAGATGGTCGCTGCAGCATAATTGACTAGATACATGTATGATTGACAATGATTTGATTGATTTCATATCCATACATGTTATCTCTGAGTTATGAGAGTCTACAATATAATGATTCAAGAAATGTATTTAACTTTATCCATGGATTAGATGGGAAATAAAGACAACTTTGAAGAAAATAAATTGTATTATCAACCAGTTCAGGACTGCAGCCAATGATATAAAGAAAACTTGTTTCTTCAAATGATTCTCCCAGGATTTCCAGAAACAAAAACAACAATATAGTGAAATAATACACTCCAACACAGGTCAAGACTCAAGATATCCGGGTGAGCCAAAAAAGTAATGAAGTTAGTTATGAATAATTATTTCACACACATAGCCAGATTGTTTAGGACCAGTCCTAAAAGGAATAATTTGCATGTTGGCAAGAATTATTTCAAATTTCAGATATAGTTATGATTAAATGATCAAATTTAAACATAAAGATGGACAATAAATGGACTGAAAATGGGAGATAAATGAGAAAAATATACCTCTGATCTTTGTTTGTCTTGCAGCACTCTTAGCTTGCTGATCATCGCAATCAGACGAGCAGCACAGAAGTCTTCCAGCGGGAGATACCAGGACTTGAGTCCGAACGGCACGATGAGCGACAGAGCAAAGACGGTCTTTTCTGATCGATCGCAGCCACTGAACAGGAATGTTGAAATAACGAGGCCCTTGTCTCGCAGTAGGAGCGTCTTGGTCTCTATAGCAGACTGCAAAGAAGAAGAAATAAATGTATGCAAAGTATTAGTGATATAATTCATAGAGCAGTCTACAAAAAGAGAGGCACAAAGTCATGTGACTAAATGAATATGTAGCATGGTTTGTTTTAGATTTGAGACGGGAATGTAGAAATAACGAGGCCCTTGTCTCGTAGTAGGAGCGTCTTGGTTTCTATAGCAGACTGCAAGAAGGGAGAAATATATGCACAACGTATGAGTGACATCATTTAAACTGGAGGCTACAAATAGAGAGGCATAAAACTCAATATGCAGACTTTTGGTTTGTAAGGTTTGACGCTGGACATCAAGGTGTGTGTCGTGAGGTAGTGGATCAGTTCATGGGTGATTTCTGGCTTGCAATCTGTCTGCCAGATGTGCTGCAGATGAGGACCCAGTATGTTGTTCCAGGCGTACAGGATGATGGCATGAGCCGTCATCCGTAAGAATGATTAAAACTAAAAAAGGATAATGTAACTATGAGAACTGAAATAACCGATAATTACCTGCGGTTGGTCGCTGGACGTCAGGGTGTGTGTCGTGAGGTAGTGAATCAGTTCATGAGTCATCTCTGGCTTGCCCTCTGTCTGCCAGATGTGCTGCAGGTGGGGACCCAGGATGTTGTTCCAGGCGCACAGGATGATGGCGTGGGCCGGACACTCCTTGGTCCCCTCCATCACCATGCTCGTCGTCTCGTCTCGCACCTTCTCATAGTCCAGAAAGTTTGAGCGCGAGCCGTAGTTCTCTCCTCCATAGAAACCATCCATGATGGTCAATTTGACTCTTTCATGTACACAGACAAAACGTTGTATGGAAGATTGTATATGAAGCAACCAGTCAATAGCTAGATTGACAAATGTTATCTAATTAAAGTCAATTTTCACAGCCTTAAATGAAATTCAGTCTTCAAATGAAAGTTTATCTTCCTCTTCTGCACAATAGATACACATCAGTAAACAAGATTTCCAAAGGCCTCCTGGGCCCACCTCGAATGATCCATCAGCACCTGAGGGTCGTGGCTGATAAGCCTCCACAGAACGATCTGATGCGCGCACTCAATCGACAGACTGACCATGAGCAGGGTGAGGAGAGAGAGGATGGCTCCAAGAGGTAACCGTGGCGACGAGTGGATGATGGACATGAGGAAGAGGACGAGGATGGAGACCAAGCAAGAGGAGATGGCGTAGTTAAAGAAGATGCGCCGGACTCCGATGTGGTCAATGATTGTCTCTGTCATCTGCCAATCCAGGGAGATCATGCTAAAACGAGGTCGATCATGACAAGAGGTCAAACATGGAGATTGTTTGCATTATATTCATCAATCTGCAAACTTATCTTCTTAGGAAATTGTCAATCAAAAATGTTTGGTTATCCTCATGAATATATATTATGAAGACTCCACTGCTTCTCTTTGTTATAATCCTCTCCCATTCGAATAGAGCTGTTAGAGAGTCTAGCTTCAATTGCGGTTTGGATTCAGAGGAAATGGAGCCCTCGGATCAAAGATGACAATTTACAATTGCAGGAATGGCTTTCATGGCTATACACTCAACATCTAGAGAACTTTGTGAAGTACTAGTGTCAGATGTCACTGCACCTCAAAGTGCGTCTTGAAGCTGTGCGTCATCTGGTAGGCGAACTTGATGGAGAGCGTGACGACGAAGAGGGACATGAGAGCCGACATGGCGACGGTTGATAAGCGCGGCGAGGAGAAGTTGAGAAAGGTCATGAGGAACATGACGAAGCTGGTCAGGATATAGGTCGTGATCATGTGATTGAAACAGATGTACTTCAGAGCATTGTGGTCCACAATGGTACCGATCCATTTCCCGTAAACCACCATGATGGCCGTGTCATACTGAGCTGAAGGGACTCTGAAGGTTACTTCAATCTATGGTGGCTTATAAGTATCAGGTAGATCAGAGATGAATGGACAATTGGAAGTCTGAAGATGGAAAAAAATAATATTTGAAAATCAGATTCAGATGGTACAGAAATTGATTGACCGGTAAAATATTTAAAATGGGCATTCTCTACTAAAGAGTGCATACACATTGGAGCATTTAAGTTCTTTTAGTCAGAATGCACGACAAGTCGTGGGCACGCTTTGGTAGAGGATGCCATTTTCTGCTCATAAATTGTTACATTACATTATGATTATGAATAAGCGCTCAATACTAGCACTTGTCGATGTTAGGCAAGTAAAATTTCATAATATTAATGGTCTAGTTTTGTTGCCCAATGTGGCAACGTACAGTCTTACTTTTCTGTTCAACTATGACTAAAAGTGAAAATTTTAATTTCTTAGTCTTACAGTTACAACTTGTAATTTTACTAAATGCTTGTCGAGTTTCTTTCTTGTTTCTGAATGAGTAAATCTCATTCAGAAACAAGAAAGAAACTCGCCAAGGCCAAGCAGATCAAACTATTCACATTGTTTTTTCCAGGCAACTATATTTTCTGTTTGAATTTGGATTTTGGGCAAGTAAAATTGTTAAATATCTTAATAAATATGAGATTTGCCTGATCCTGGGCAAGTAAAAAAAAAAAAAAGTTAGTGTGGCATGTGAACAAATGGTGGAGGCTTAAATTATGTGATTGAGACTGATGCGACTAGGCAGGGCTCCACACTTACCTTTTTTGTCAGTGGCTCGGTCAGGCCAGTGAAATAATTTCTTCTCCTTTTCTGGTGGCCCGAAAGAAACATTTCAGTGAAAAAAATACACAGGGGCTCTGGGCAAATTCGCCCCTGAAATGCCAAAAAAGAGCCCCCGAAAATCATAAAAGAGCCCCTGAAATTTGCATAGAGTTCAATACAAAACAGATTAATTAGAGTGTTATTTTCATGCATGCAAGCTTGAAAAGTAGCCCCCCCAAAAATAAATATTATTTTTTTCCCTGAAATATTACTGGCCCGAAAATTATATTTCATGAGTGAACTTTAATATTACTATTCAAAATATCATTCTTTCCTTTGATTATAGATGAAGCATGACATGAAAGAAAACAAGATTTGTCTAATTTTGTCAATGACAATGTCGAGTTTAAAATCTGCTTGCCCGATCCGGCCACCAAAATATGACTTTTAATTTTATACATTTTTGCTGGCCCGAAGACGAAGTCCAATTTCACTGGCCAGCGGGCCAGCGCAAGTGTCGAGCCCTGGACTAGGTATAAAGATGAATAGGATTGCTACCCATAAATAATTGTCATTGGCAATTTGGCATTGATGTTGATACTGGCATGTTATCGTTGACATCTGCAATGTATGATACTATGACTGAGTATGACTGCACGAATCCAGGACAACTCGGCCAACGGATAACTCGACCCTTACCAACTCGGCCAACGACCCTTACATACTCGGCCAACCCGAGTTGGTAGGGGTCCGGTCTGACTTCGGACAACTCGACCCCTTTTATTTTTGTTTAATTTTCGACATTTTAAATATTTTTTTCTAAATAAAAAGTAATAAAATAGGAAGAAACGGTCTTCACGGGCATCATGTGTAAATTTTGTTACGTGAAATAAAGTATTTGTGGAGATAATTTGATTTTTGAAAGGTCATACTTCTGGTGGGTTTTTTTCCTCGTCGCCAAGATTTTGTCACGTGATATCCTCCGCACTCGAACCCACTCGACAGTCGATTTGTGTCTATTTTTCAATCAATTCGCCTTGAAACAAAATATTTAATAACTGTTCGCTTAAATTGGAGTTTTGTGAGTCTCAAGCTGTTAAATTTTGTTGACATGAACTCTTAAACGTACATTTTCAAGCACAAAACTCTCCTAATCGCGAGTGAATTCAAGCCCAGTTCGTATGACATCCTCCGCACTCGGCGGTTATTGGTAAGTGACTAAGTCGATTTGTGTCTTAATTTTCAATCAATTCGCCTTGAAACAAAATATTTAATAACTGTTCGCTTAAATTGCAGTTTTGTGAGTCTCAAGCTGTTAAACTTTGTTGACATGAACTCTTAAACGTACATTTTCAAGCTCAAAACTCTCCTAATCGCGAGTGGCTTCAAGCCTAGTTCGTATGCCGTGCAGTGGCGCCGCGGTGCCCTAAGCTCCAGGGCGACAAGTCCGCCCGCCGCAGCGGCCTGCCCTTGCACCTTCTGGGACTACGCTACGCTGTGTTCGCTGGGTCGTATTGACCGAGTATTTTTGTATGAAATTCTCTTTTTTTTTTAGACCAAATTACAGTCCCCTATGCAAAGATTGAACCCCACATTTTCATATTTGATGGACGATTCTGGTGGCCATAATAAACAACAAATTGAGCCTGGGTAAGGCCGGTAAAAATTTAACGCCAAGTTCACAAGGTTCACCATTCACAACAGACGTGCATAACTTACCTTGCATGCCCTGTTGCTGCGAATGTGTTAGCAAGGAGTGTTAGATAGCAAACAAATAAATGGAATTTGTCTGACATTTTGTCCCCCCAGAGTAACCAAGACAACAGTGGCGTGGTGTACCCTGCAAGTGATTGGGGGGGGGGGGGGGAGCATGTGCCCCCCTCCCATGAAACCCGTAGCTGTGCCACCGCAAGACAATGACGTAGCGTGGGCAGTTGGACGGTGACTGGTCGGGTGGGTCGCCCCCCGTCCGGTCGCCCCCGTTATATACTCGCCTCCTATACAAAGTCGCCTCCTTACCAAGTCGCCCCCTAATTGTCTGGACAGGTCGCCTCCATACCAAGTCGCCCCCTATGTTTGGGTATTTGCTCTTCAATGTATTGGTATTTTTTTAACTTCTGTCTTCTTTCTTTCTTAAAGGTACAGGTCCACTTTTACAAAACGTCAGAACAGCTTTCAGTTGACGGATGGGGATCAATGTAACACACACACAAAAAAAATCAGAGCGAACAGCCCTCTAATTTGGATTCTACGAATGAAAAACGAATGCATCCCTCCATTTAAACTATATATCGGTCAATAAAGGAGTTCAACTGATTTAGCATAATATTACAACAATATAGTACTAATTCTCGTAAAGGTATTGTGAAGCCGACATTTGTTAACGTATGTCACGGAAAAAGATCTCAAAAAGAAAGAATATATAATTACATGTAGTCAGTTTAAGCGATGTTTGGGTATTTTGCTTGGTAAACGCTCACACATTAGTACTTATGCGCGGGTCACATAGGGGTCATGAATACCGATCTGGCACTCCGTGAAATCTATGTACGAACTTACCGTATGTACCTAATTAACCGACGTCCCTCAGTTTATTCAGTTTTAGGTCTATAAGTAACTCCACGAAAAAGAGATTTCAAGCCCTAATTTTTTCAGGCATGCTATTAAATGACATTTCCTTTCATATAAGACAATAACCTCGCAACTTTTGAATTTTGGCTTGCAAAAGTGGATCTCTCCCGGCCCCTTTAACATGTCTTGTAACATCACAGTTAAACTTACTTATTTACATATTTTGGGGTTTAAAAAGGTACAGCAAATAGGTTTAAAATACCGTTCGCTAGGGATAACGATTGGGTTATCGCGTGAAACTTGGCCATGCATTAAAGTGTTTGTGTGTGTGGGTGTGTGTGTGGTGTGTGTGAGTGCTAAAAGATGGCCTAAATCGTATGTAAAATTTAATAAAAATAGTAACTCCATTTAATTTATCTTATAAATCCTGACAGATACATTTTTGGAAGTTTAAACTAGAGGAAGGAGCTACTATTGAAAACAACAAAAAAAATTAAATACAAAATAGAACAAGGTGATAAAAAGCTTCTGGGTTGTTGTTTTATATTTTTGGCGCTCATGCATTCAAAATGAATATTTACGCCAGCTAGTATCCAGATGGTTGAACATAGGGATAGGATACTAAACCGACAGTGGCATATCATATCAGATTGGCCGGGGGCCATGGGGGGGGGGGGGGGGGGGGGGCACATTCCCATTCAATATCGTTTTTAGCTCATCCGGCCCGAAGGACCCGATGAGCTTATTCCATGGCGTGGCGTCCGTCGTCCGTCCGTCCGTCCTTCCGTCCAGTTTTCAAAATGCTTCTTCTTCGTTATTTTTCAACCGATTTTGATTCTGATTGTTTCATAAGATAGGGCTAGGAGGGGGATTTAAAACTTCTACACAGAATCGTGAAATTCATTATCTATGGTAATTTATGCAAATTTATTCGAAATCACAAAAAATGCTTCTCCATTTCTTGACCGATTTTGATTTGGTTTGCTTTATCTGGTAGAGCTAACTTTAGTACACTAAAATTCTGCACAGAATTTTGAAATTTTTCTCCATTAATTTATTATGGTAATTTATGCAAATTTATTCCAGAAATCACAAAAAATGCTTCTTCTCCTTCATTTCTTGACCGATTTTGATTTGGTTTGCTTTATCTGGTAGAGCTAACTTTGGTTCACTAAACTTCTACACAGAATTTTGAAATTTCTCTCCATTAATTAATTATGGTAATTTATGCAAATTTATTCCAGAAATCACAAAAAATGCTTCTTCTCCTTCATTTCTCGACCGATTTTGATTTGGTTTGCTTTATCTGGTAGAGCTAACTTTGGTACACTAAACTTCTACACAGAATTTTGAAATTTTCTCCATTAATTAATTATGGTATTTATTTATTTATTTATTTATTTATTTATTTATTTATTTATTTATTTATTTATTTATTTATTTATTTATTTATTTATTTATTTATTTATTTATTATTTATTTATTTATTTATTTATTTATTTATTTATTTATTTATTTATTTATTTATTTATTTATTTATTTATTTATTTATTTATTTATTTATTTATTTATTTATTTATTTATTTATTTATTTATTTATTTATTTATTTATTTATTTATTTATTTATTTATTTATTTATTTATTTATTTATTTATTTATTTATTTATTTATTTATTTATTTATTTATTTATTTATTCATTCATTCATTCATTCATTCATTCATTCATTCATTCATTCATTCATTCATTCATTCATTCATTCATTCATTCATTCATTCATTCATTCATTCATTCATTCATTCATTCATTCATTCATTCATTCATTCATTCATTCATTCATTCATTCATTCATTCATTCATTCATTCATTCATTCATTCATTCATTCATTCATTCATTCATTCATTCATTCATTCATTCATTCATTCATTCATTCATTCATTCATTCATTCATTCATTCATTCATTCATTCATTCATTCATTCATTCATTCATTCATTCATTCATTCATTCATTCATTACCCACACACACACACATACGCCCACACACACTCACACACATATCGACCTAGAACGCT
>JBAMJV010011290.1:0-24039 GCA_037951105.1 Echinarachnius parma
CTTAATATTTCTGCACATAAAAGAAAAATGTATGGAGACAGAGGGTCACCTTGACGACATCCTCTTTCTATATTAAATCTGTTTGTCATATGACCATTGACCATAGCGCATGACGATGCATTCTCATAAAAAAAGTTTAATCCATGATTTTATTGAATCACCAAAATTAAAAAAGTCCAGAGCCTGAAAAATAAAGTCGTGTGATATTGAGTCGAAGGCTTTTTCAAAATCTATTATTAACAAAAGTCCAGGAATATCATTTAAATCCGTGTATAACATCAAATCAAACAAAAGTCGTATATTTTCCCCAATAAATCGTCCAGACATGAAACCCTTTTGACTTTCATTAATCACAAAAGGTAATATTTGTTTAATCCGGTTTGCAATACAAGATGAAGCTATTTTATATATAACATTTAATAAAGAAATAGGTCTCCAGTTTGATAACAATTTTCTATCTTTATTTCCTTTTGGTATTAATGTAATCACTCCCATTTTATGCGCTTCAGTCATATGACCATTAAAATATGCATAATTCAATGATCGAAGTAAAAAATACTTTATACTGCCCCAAAAAAACTTTAAAAATTCAACTGTAAAACCATCCATTCCTGGAGATTTATTATTTTTCATATTTGTAATAACTTGAAAAACCTCGTCAATTACCAAAGGACCTTCTAAAGAATCTTTCATCTGCACATTCAATTTCGGGATGTTCCTTGATTGAAAAAGATCCCAATCAAAGTCGGATACAGGATTATGCTTATATAATTTAGAGTAAAAACGATGTACTTCAAATGAAACATTTGGATTTTGAATTGTATTACCTTGATCATCAATCAGTGTTTTAATTTGTCTATTAATACGATTTTGTTTTTCTAAGTTCAAAAAGAACTTTGAGGGTTTTTCACCAAACTCCATCCATTGTAACTTTGTTGTTATATTATGATTGTATACACAGTTCATGTATAGTAATTGTTTTAGTTGCTCACATGATCTCTAAAAGCTAGTTTGCCTAGCAAAATATGTTGTTTTCTAGACATGTTCAATTCCTTTCAAATGTGCATCCTAAAGGGTGTAGACCGGCGTAACAACATCGGGCCACTTTAGGGTGCACGCCTGCACGCCTTAGGCATATAAGGGGTGCAAATCTGCATTTTCCCCACTTTGGGGTGGATAATTGCACCCTAAATGGTGCTGCTACTGTTACAACTACAACAGTCTGCCTTTATTTGTGTAGATATAATTGAGACGAAGTGGTGGGTGAGGGATAGTAGTTAATATGTTATTCATTCCTATCATTTCATATTTTTTCATTTCTGTTCATTTAATATAGTTATTTAAGCCAAAACTTATTTTCTTTTATATTGTTAGGGATTCTAGTCCTGCCACTTAGTGTAGTTTGTTCGTCATACCGACGAGCGGTGTCTAATATCATGTCAAGAAAGATGGGGTAGAAGGGGGTACCACATGAATAAATCACTAGATAAATATTATTTAATTTAATTATGTAATGATTAAAGGAACTACAGAATACAACGTACTTTGGCACTTATTCCATAGTTGATGACTTGTCAAATAGGTCTGCCGAAAAAAAACTCCATGAAAATATACACAGTAGTGATTTTAGACTAATTTTCTGGTGCCAAATCTCACTTAGCAGCCAGTTTACGCCCCACCCACATTTAGGGTCCAGAATCGGCAGCGTGATTGACATGTGATTGACAATTCATTGGCTTACGTCATCTACATAATTTAGTTCATTAGTCCGTTCTTTAGATGACGTCACAGTTTGGCGATTTAAAAGGGGCGTTCCCAGGACAATTAGATATTTACTTATTGTCCTAAAATTGATTGATTTAATGGGAAATGACTGCCAAATTATTTTTCTTGAGGAAAATGTACGTATAGAGAGCCTTATTATGAGAATTAGGCCATCTAGACGCTGTAGTTCCTTCAATGAATACATTTTGTTTCATTCATGAAATAAATAATACAAATAAATAACAAATCAACATTCAGGCGCGGCTGTAACCACCGATGCCACCCTAACAAGCATACCCGGTGTTAGCGTGACGATCAATTGCTATTCCACATCCATCCCGAGCGGTTTTCAAGTCACCTGGCGAAAGGTCGGGCAAACCGGGGATGACATCGCTAGCTTATCGCAGTGTACCAGTAACGACATCACCACCTGCCGAGTAAGGTACATCCAGGACCCGGGGAAGTACGACATGGAAGGCGCGCTGAGATTCGGTGTGAACCTGGTCATCCAGGATCTGACGCTGGAGGACGATGGGGAGTATGAATGCAAGGTCGTCGATTCTAATGGAATGTCTAAGTCGTCGGTCCGGCTAATAGTGACAAGTAAGCAAGAACTATAGGTTATCCCGGCCAATTTCGTCAAAATAGGGGGCATATTCATTATATGTCATTCAAGTTCGCGTGTTTTTTGTAAACCTGCTGTTTACACTGTTCAATTTTAAACTCGAGAACATTCATCTTCGTCAAATTGCATTCAGTTTGCAACGACAACGTATTCAAATTGGTCAGAATGTCAAACAATTTGGCAATACACATCCGTCATTCAAATTCGTGCCAGTTTGCTTGACCTTAGATTTCGGACCAATTTGGGTTTTCTATTTCGTTTTCAGGCGTGCTTCTTTGCACATCTAGCATTCAAATAAGAACGATCAGAATAATCATACAGTATGACGCATTATGAAGGCGGGGGGAGGGGGTGGCAATTTACTTCCCTATTTCTCATTATTCCATCACTACCCAACCACCACCCCCCCCCCCCTCCCCCCACCGAAGGAAGATTTTTTTCTTTTAGGTCATATTTTTCTTTATTCTTTTTTTTAAAGACTTATTTTAATCTTTCTTTTGAGATACACACAGCTAATTAATGTTCACATTTTCCCCTTTACTGGTAATTGTAATGAAATGTTAAGTCATACACTTGTTTCATGTTTTCATTTTATTTCCATTTTTCACACATAGCTTAGGTCATTTCTTAATCTATATTTGTCTTTATTCTGTTTTTAAAGACTTATTTCAATCTTTCTTTTCAGATACACACTGATAATAAAGTGAAATGGAAGTGTATAAGCCTATTCTTATAAAGCTACACTCTCATTTGTACGAAACGAGCGAGTAGCTTTATAGGAAAACAATACAACTAAAGTAATTAATTAAAAGGATTGCACACATTTCAAAGATGTTAGCCGGTAGACGAAATAGAATGTATAAACGCCTACATTTTACCTTTGAGGACGAAATCGAATGCTCTTCACCCGATTTTCTAAGTTGAATGGTGTTATTTCAATTCGGTTTGACAAAGGTTGGCAATCGCACAGTCCAAAAATCAAATTGAATGAAATTATTTGCTAATTGAAACACAATCCTGATCTTCATTCACTTTCGTTCTAAATTGCGTGCTGTTAATGACCAGTTGAGTGCTATTTTGACGAAATTGGCCGGGAAAACCTATAGTTCTCTTATCTTTACAAAATAAACAGTACTCACTACTTGGCCGACTGAATTAAAAGCCACAACCGGGCATTTTCCCCGAGTTTCAATTTATTTCCCTCACTATAATGTATTAATTACTTAAAGGGGTAGTTCAGTTTTGGTATAGAGAGCGCTGCACGAAATAATTTGGTTGTGAGGTAATGAAAAACTGAGCGTAACATTTGAAGGAACATACAATTTTACTAACAGAATAAACTTTATTTGATACAAATCGGCTCAGAAATGGCTGAAATATCAATAAATATATCCGATCGGAATAAATCTGGGGCCCAGATTTATTCGATGATTTTTTTAAAAATTCAAAAAATGCCTGAACTTTTTTTTAAAATGTGCCAAAGATGTTTTTAAATAGTTGTTGACGATCCCTCTATCGAATCATTATTTCAACAAAACATCACATGCATAACTTTGTATGGAAAATGGTTGAAACCAATGCCTTTTTAAAGAGCGCTCTCTTGTGTTTTAATGGCTCTTTTTGAATGATAGCAGGCGTTGTAATTACTTTTTTTTTCCAATTTCAATGCTCAAAGTCGGCATGCGGCGTTTACGCGAATGCGGCGATTACGCCGGTAAATACGGTAGTCGTTTGTAATTTTATATACCTTTAGTTGAGCATGGTGGAGTTAATTCAGCCTTACCGAAATCGTACTACCCCTTTAACCATAATAAGGAGTTACTTTTCAGTTCTTGTGTGTATTTTACACTTTGTATACGGGTAAAGATTCAGTATCAACAATCCAATCACAATTATAAAACTAAAGTTTATATGTTATCAGTATTCAATTTATATGGATATGTACATTTTAAAGATTAATTAAAAATCTCGTGTGTATTTAATTTCCCATGTTGTCACCTTAAAGTCCCACCCAGCATCGTTGACCTACTCGACTCACGGACCGGAGATAATGTTCAAAACAAGGTAACGTACGCTGTGATTGGCCAACGACACATGCTGAACTGCTCCGTACCCACTCCATCCAATCCACCCCCTGAAATGTCCTGGTCCGCCGGTGACATCACAATTGAAACACCTGACCAGGTCAACCAGTTGAGCGACGAACCGCCACTCGTGACATCATTCAGGGAGGCCACCCTCATCACCACGGAAAGCGACAGCGGGAAAATGGTTACGTGTCTTGCGAGCCACAACGGTTTGACGACGCCGCTGCAGGCTAATACAACGATTGAAGCTGGAAGTGAGTATTAAACAATTAATCTATATTATGACACAATCTAACATCGGAATGCTCATAAGTGCATTATAACAATCATGAATAGAACTAATAGTTATTTAATAAGAAAGAAAAGAGTCATGTTCAGCCTGAATTCCAGTGAGTCATGCATATAAATTTGTATTAACGGTCATTTACATTTACATGAAAAATTGTGTTCTTTTATACAATGTACTCGCAGGTCGCTGGTATTCGTATGGTTTTATTTAACCTGTTTTCATAGGTATCAATGTTTCGTTTAACATGTGCTTCATTAGCGTGCCATCTGACCATGCAACGGGCAATGTTTTTTGCATGTCAATTTTAATTGCGTTTATTTTTTATTTTATTTGTTTGTGTAAATATGTGCCGCGGGGAGTCCGAGTATTGAAGATCGCAGTCTCCAAATCCTTCATTAAAGGAACTTAGTAACATTGTCCAAATCCTCAAAATCAAATTTGAATTCTAGCGGTTCCCTCATACCTTGTTGTATTCGTATTACCAATCAAATCGTGGGACCGGTTTCGGTTTTTCAAATTTCCCTATCGTTACAAAGATATCTACGACTGAAGTGTTCATATAAGAATTATCCGTTGGATTTTTCAAACCGTGTACAAAGTGAGTGCAGTGAGTTAGTGAATATCACTTTGAAGTTTTGCTAATTTCCCGGCCATATAACATCCATTTAACTTTAAATGTTCACACACACCCAGTGGACATATGAGATAACAACAATATATATTGTATCAACCATTCATTACTTATTGCACATGTCAACAAAGTTACTAGATCCCTTTAACACCGACTCTTTCACGGTCACGTGGTTGCAGGGCACTTCAAGCGGGAAGACTCAAACATATATTTATCCATGTTCTTACTGCCCAGTCGACAATGTAGTGGTGCGGAGTGTAGTGAACGGAGAAAGTATTATGTGCACGTAATAGCCCGGTCACATCTGACCGGATTGCCAAAACGTATGGCAAACGAACAGCAAAATTGTCAATACGTTCGTCACCGTTCGTCTCCGTTCGTATACGTTTCTTGTCCTTTCTTGTTCGGCGAATACTTTCCTTGTACGGCGATATCTGTTCTATCCGGTTGAAAGTTGTGTGCATGCACAAAACTTGTAACGGACACCACCGAATACAGTCGTCCGTTGGTTGTACCTTTGTTGTGCGCTGTGCATCCGTTTTGTTCGGAACTCGTACGTTTCTCGTCCTGTATTTGTCAGTTCGCATCCGTTGATGTCCGGTGGACATGTGTCACGACCGGACAACTAACGGATATGCAACGGATGAAGCGGAGGTGTGCCGGACATAGAACGAATGCTCAGCGGACAGGAACACAATGAATAACGGAGGTCAAGCGGAGGGAACGGTGGTCAAAAAGACCAAACTGACGACTACAGTATAAGTACCGTACATAAACGGATTATGCACTAGGTACACGGAATGACGTGCATATATTGAGTATATCATAATATATACTCCGCAAAAAATAAACTGGACACTTGTATTGTATAACACCAAATATTTCATATTCATTTCCGATGAAATATATGATATTGTATATCAAATTAAAGATAAAACGACCCTCTTCAATATTGACATAAAATCCAGAGGAAATCGTTCATGCATGACTTGTCACGGTCAATTAACTACAGCAAGGTCTGTTTTCAAAAATAGCAAAAATGGAACATTCACTCAACCATATAAACCTAAAACGCTATATTCAGGACATGGCATAATTTGTCAATACAAATGTGACCTTTTCTATCTTCATCTCAATGAAAAGTATAAATAAAGACACATTATCAACGTTATAAGTGTTATTTTCATCCAAAAGTAACACAAAAATGGGGAATTCAAGGTCAAAGGTTTATTAGTCCAAACTATAGTTTGTGCCCTTATTTCAGCATGAAAATGGTATACATTCTTCTCAAGAATTATTACCGTAGTCCAAAGATCTTCAAAACCTGATGTCACCATTGGTAAAACAGTTGGGCATGACATTTCTCTAGGTAAATATGGTTAAAATTGCAGGGGACACACTCAAACAGACAATATTCATGCCTCTAATACAGATCAGTATGATGATGCTCTCATAACCTGGCCCTGTTTCAGTGACAAACTTGTATTTTCAGATTTTTTTCATAACAATTAAGTAATAATGTCATAATTTACTTGCCCCTTACATCTTTTTTTAAGTGAAACGCTTACTATCATCCTGATTATTTCAGTCAAATGGTGTGGTCTTTCATTGTTTATGCTATTTTTTAAAACAGACCTTGCTATTGTTAATTGACCATGGCATTCCATGCATGAACGATTACACCTTGAATGCATACCCTGCTTGCAGAGGACTGAATTCCCTTTAATATGATATATGATAATCTACATTTTATCGTATATTAATATGAAATATTTCAACTTTTACAAGTGTCCAGTTTCTATTTTTGCAGAGTATATACATGTATATGAACGTGGCTGCAATGTCTCAGCCCCATATAAACGTTGTTTTGCATGTCGGACGTTGCGGAATTCCATCACTATAAGCAATTGAAGACACACATAATTATTTAGTCACTTCTATCATCCCTCTTCAACCTAATACGATTGTGAAACAAATTACACACCGTATATATACGTATACTTTATTGCGTTCCACAGTTACTGAATACATTAAAATGCGATAATAAACAGAATAATAAATACAGCATCAGAATATTTCCTATAGTCTTGCCCTATATGTTTGATTATGTATTATACAACAAATTAAAAAAAAAAATCATATAATAGAGTCACTTTGAATATTCCTGTTCTACCAGGACAATTGGGCACCCAGTATCTGTGAATATTATTGCTGGTGACACTTTTTTACTCTAACGTCAAATCACAATTATTACTCTCTCTGATGTCATCATCCCCGGTGGTACACTGTGACGAAAACACAGAAGGTAGAGATCCAACAGATGGGCTCAGTGTCGTTATAAGTCCAGGGGACTGAGTGACATCAAGTGTGAGTAGTGCTGAGGAGATAGTATGTGAAGTTTCTGGGGTGCAGGCTGCTGGTGTTGAGGAAGGTCATGGAGTCATATTGCTGCTGGACAATGGGTTGATGCATGTATGCCTGCGTGTACTTTGCGGACTGGCTCTGCCATGGATATGCATCCTGCAAATGTGGAGGTGGCATTCTCCGTCCGGTCTGGAGTTGGTAATGGACCGGTGCTGGTCGATGTCGATGTGAAGCTTGACTTTAGTACAGAGCGTTGCTGCTTGTCGTACGACTTCCATCTGGTCTGCATCTGGATGGAGTTTATTTGGAACTCGGTGAATTGGTTATCAGAAGCATTTTTGCAGACCCGACTCACCCAGTCCAGAAATGTGGTGCGCTCGGTAACTGGTTCATCAACAGCGAGGGCATCCTTCACAGATGTCAGCCCTGCCTGTGCTTCAGCAAACTTCTTCCACATCTCCGGTAAGACGGGGTCTTCAATTTTTATTCTTCTGTTTCGTTGACTTGGAACTAGTAGCAGCAGGCCCCTCCGCAACACCCTTGTCAGCTGTGTGAATTGTCAGACGATCATTATTTATATGTAATCATATGTATCTCCTTGTTAATAAAGAGGATAAAGGGGGACTCAGATAATATTTCTTCTGGGTCCAGTATGCATGGTTTAAAGATAATGCGGTTTGGCTTGTACCCCACTATACAATATCTGCCCTCATGAAAGAGATCCTGTTTCCAGGTTTTAAAGCTCTCCACTGCAAATTAAGAATGTTTTTATATAAGTGATACAGGTGACAAAAATTATCACAATTTTCTGAAACTTATGACATTGATTTAAAGAATAAAGATTATGAACAATTTATTTATATTCAAATAAATCTAAACTGACCACCAGAGCCCTGCTCATCAGCCTCGTCACCCCATATGCCTTGTTCTTATAATTACTATTCTTCTTATTGTGTACGTTCCACCGACATGCTCCTCCATCCATTCCAGAACTTTACACTTTTCCTGCTCGTTCTACAGGCGGTAGAAATTATTTGGCAACATCTTTAGTTAACTTGACTTTTGAGTTGAATGGCTGAATGGCTTTTGAGTTGAGTGGCTGACCTGTTAGTGATCTCTCCTAGATCAGAAAGATATTCTACCTGTGGCCCAAATTGGGCTTCTAGAATTGATGGTGGTTCATCGTTTGTGGCTATAAAGCTGCCTCTGCTAGAACCTGTTCTACCTCACTTCCAATGGTAGAGGGTGGAGAGAGGGGGACTTGACAGCCTTTCTCTTGCCCTTCCTGGCATTTCTACACCTTATTGTGGGGCATCTTCAATCAAGGGGTGATGATACAACCCGAGTCGGAAAAAAATGTTTGACCGATGATCGAATCACATATATATATACATATCTATATACTGCACTAATTGGCTGACATATCATATGACCTGTATAAATACGTTCGAAGACCGTTTTGTCAGTTTATTATGCGTTCCACTTTCGTTTTGACCGGTTCATGTAAATTACTCGTCCGGTGTTGTCCGTCACTCATACGGTGATGTCCGTTCTATGCTCGGTAGCTGTCCTGCACTCGTCTGGTAATCGTGCGATTTTTGTACGTTAAATCCGTTCCATATCCGTTCATAGGAAAATTCGAGCAGCAATGGAGACGACATTCGTCACCGAAAATTTTTATTTCGCATATTTTCTATACGTTTGGCATACGTTTACGCAATCCGGTCAGATGTGAACAGGCCTTTAATGTTTGTGTTTGATGTAATGTTTTATTTGTAAAGATATCCCGGGTAGTCCAAGTAACATCTCAGTCTCCAAATCATCCATCACCACCGATTCTTTCACGGTCACGTGGTTGCAGGGCAGTTCTGGCGGGAAACCGCAAATCTTCACAATGTCCTACTGCCCAGTCTACAATGCCACTGGGTGTGGCAAACAGAGCGATATACAACCGACTGAGTTCACACTGACGAAGCTACAAGCATCAACGGTGTACCATATCAGTGTGGAGAGCAACACGGTGTTTGGGGTTAGTGTGAACAACGAATGGAAGGAAGTGTCCACAAGGCGTAAGTGAAAATTATTATGATTTCACGTTGAAATAAAATATACACTAGCGGAGATTATGTCAATCATATACCTATTGTTCTGGGAAGGATGATATATATTCATTCACACCTCCGCCCCCCTGAACAAAATATATCACGTACAGATCTATGCCAGTGAAAATATTCAACACAATATCTTAGTCCGACAATTGCGTTTTGGGGAGGTCACCCTGTATTTAAAGAATATACGGAAATTAGCTTTAAAATCAGTTAAATTATCAAGATCATTTCCTCATTTAGACTAGGGGAAATGATGGCTAAATATGGTAACTAATCTGAAGCTGAAGAATAATCTCTTATAACTTGAGCAAAATAGAACAAAATAAAGTATGGTGCTTTTTACACGGAAACGAGGAGATTCGAATCAGCATCACTTTCTAAATTGTCGAATGATGTTGCCAATTTTAATCCCATTTGATAACTGTTTTAAATAGCCATTATACGTTTTCTTATTTCTTAACCGATTCAGTTCAATTCAATTCAATTCAGTTCAATTCAACTCCTTTCGCTAGTCCTTTTTTAATATTATTCCTCTTAATATTAATTTGTTTTGCCGCCATTGACACCCTTTTTAAAGAAATCCAAACATTTGCATTGATATAACGTTTACCAGGAATGTACAGTTGTGAGATATAGAAGAAGGACATACATAATGGCCTATAACCATTAGTTGAATTTCAGCTACCGCCAGAAACTTATAATATAAATATGATTAATTTCTTCGTTATTATTTCTTTAGACCCTAAGTCTCTAGTTCATCAAGCAATAAAATCAACGTTTTTTTTGTTATTCATAGAAACAAGATCGATAGCATCGGAAAGTTTTTTTTATTGTGGTCTGAAGTGGTTCATATGGATACATGTTATAAATGCACGATAAGAAATCGGCATATAAGTAAAAACCTATCAATCAAATAAACGTCTTATAACATTTAGTTGGTTGTACTTCGTCATATAGATGAGATAATTGAATTGAACACATTAAACAAATCGTTGCTTACTTTCATATGATCATTTTGTTATTTTCATTAGCGCTTCCACCAAATGATATGGGTAAGTCTGGTCAAGTGCAATTACAAGATGCATATTGTTTACATAGTTTTGACATTCGAGTTAACGAGTTTCATTGATGATGTCACACACATACAAAGAAACATACACATGTTAAAAGACTCACCTGCTCTAAATAATGTAAATGCACCGTATATCAAAAAGCAATAATCATATAATGCACGCAAAACACGCACATAAATACAAACACAATTAAAATATTCCTGACACGCACGTTATCTTGCTACACAATCAACCTTTTCAGGACAATCACAGAACATGAACAAAGTGCTTGCGCATGCACACCCTATACGCACATAATACAAAATAAAAAAGCACACAGCCACACACTCACACACACATACACATCCACATATATTCATACCGTAAATACAAACAAACAAAAAGACAATAATATAAGAGGTCCTATCAGTCATAACGTGTTTTCATTTAATATTTAATTTGACAGAATCGCGTTTGACAGAAGAATATCTTTCAAAACTATTCATTATGCCTGATTTTTCTGTTACAACTGATTATCTTTCACTTTTGATGCAACGGGCTTTAAATATATCAATATCAATGATTAGAACTATGATACATTTTTCATTCATATCTCCTGAATCAGGACATGTAAAACAAAATCGAATCGGTTATTTAATAAAAGCAAAAAATGTGTGCTTTTCCATTATTTTATGAAAAAAAAGTACACCATTTTAAAGAGAGAGTCAACATTGTTTCATTCAAAAATCTGTTGGTTTAGAGGGCATTTCGAAAAATGTTTTTGTCGTAAGTTTATGAAAAACAAAGCGTACAATTTGAAAGGGCCCACATTTTAAAATTAGACAGAGTCAACTTTGTTTCATCAAAATCGGTTCAGAAACAGCTGTAATATCCATAAATATATTTGCTACCGGAATAAATGTTTGCGGACCAACTTTTATCAGATGATTAAAAACCAAATAACAGTATTTAGACGATTATCAAAACATGTATATTGCCCAAACTAATTGACCAATATTCTTGAATAAGTATTAAACGGCTTGTGTGTTAAAATCCGAACCTTAGTATTGCAAAATGAAAAAATATGGTTTGAACTTCAATGCACGCCGCGCCGTCAGCACGCCAGTGAGATTTGGCCTAAATTCACCGCCCGTTCGCCCCGCTCCTCTGGGCTGGAGATTGGTCGACGAGCCCGCATGTCATGCATAATTATGTGAGCTTGCATGCGGTTGAATTCAATATCTGGTAAAAGACTATATCATTTTAATGTTCACATAATAGTAAGCTTGAAAGCATTTTTTTCCCCCAAATATTTAAATTGATATTTAAACAAGACCAATTGTTGTCCGAGACCAACAAAAAGTGGACCTTTCTGAATTTGGGAGGAGTTGTGTACGCACCTAACGCAGCCCCCCCCCCCCCCCCCCCGGCTACGGGCCTGCAATTGTGAAGTTAGCCATTTCTCCTGCGAATTAAACAGTCGAAATTTGTCAGACGTTTCGAGGGCCCTCGGGGGCAACTGCAAAACAAACAAAAAATCATAATCATAATAACAATGAAAAAAGTGATTTTTCGACGATTCGCTGTACTTGGAACCTACAATATTTTCATAATTTATATTTATTATATACAATACCAGGTGTGTATGGTGTATATAACAGTGACACTGGAGCAGTGGATATATTTCGACATAAGAACACCACCGGACCAGTCCCGACCGGACTTTGTTTCCTGCTGATGTTTGGAATAGCCTTAGACACAACTCCGGACGATGAGGTACCCAGCTCCGCCTGCAGAGCGGTGGGACAGAGTATCCCCATCCCGTCTGGGAGGTCGTGGAAGGACGCCACTATTGTCGGCTATGGGAACAGCGTGTATAGCGCGCCCTCCCCGATGACCACTCTCAATGCTTTCACCCCGACAAGTATGTTTGACTTTCCATAATTTGCTATATAAGATGATGACGACATAATCTAGTGAAACGGAGCATTCCTATCAGTTGATTACCTTTGGTTATTTTAAATAACCAAAGGTAACAGGGAAAAACAAAGAAATACGTAATATATTGAATTTTCTTATGTATTTTTTTCGTTTGAATTTCTTTCCTTTTCATACATTGACTGCCCTTGAGTGGTATATCATAAATATTGCCATGATCAAATTGCGCGAGTCGAAGACGAGTGCAAGGTTTGGATTCGGTGAAAACGCTATTAAACCTAACCTACTCCCCGAGACAAGTGTGCGTGTAGATCGCGTTATCAAGAAAGCGCGCGCGATCGCGAAACACTATTCATTATTTACATAAGGACGCCTCACAGCGTCTGCAAACAGAAAGTCGTACTCGAAACCGGCCTCAGGTAGGTTGGTGTTAACCGGGGTGTAAACGGACTAAAACATATTTTGGGGCGCCTCGGGTTTTGAATAAGGTGTTACAGGTGGTCAAATTTGGGACAGCTTTGGGTCGGCTCTTTGGAAACCTATCTCGGGGCGCCCCGAGATCGGTTATTTTGGTGTAACAGGGGCATTACTGTGTGGGTGAGATTCTGCCATAGAGCCACCATTGAGCCAACCTGCATATCAGAAGGGGGTCCTCTACCTGGAAATGTGAAAAGGGCAAACATGAAAACCTGTTAACCATTTGGATAACCCCTGTTAGACCAAAATCCAAACCCATCCCAGCCCGCCCCGCATTTTGGTGTAAATGCTACAAACCTACCAGATATCGCTTTTATTAAAGGGGTAGTACAGTTCATTGGTAAGACTGAGCTTTAGTAACCAAAACCTACGCAAAAACATTACAAACTAATAGTTATAACTCCACCATGCTCGAAAGGTATAGAAAATTACAAACGGCTAAGAAGAAAGCCTGTTATCATTCAAAAAGAGCCATTAAAACACGAAACGGCGCTCTCTAAAAAAGCATTGGTTGCAACCATTTTTCATACAAAATTATGTAATGTCACTCTCTAAAAATTATCATCAGTGGCTCAACCTTGGTCTGGGCTAAAAATACAGAAACGGGTTAAACAAGCAAGACCATCAAAGTATTAAACCGTTTCTTACCTGTGACATTTCACTAGCCCATTGATGGTAGTTATGTGCCACCGGAGATAGCCTAATTGTTTCTTTTCATTATCCATCAATCCCTCTATTCGAATTAGCAAACAGGACAAAAGGTGGTTTGATATGTCAGTTATAATATAACCAAGAATGATAGTATCATCTCCATATCGAGGCATCGCCCGTTGGGTTGCTGCTGACTGTCCATACTCTGGAGTTGACCAGCACTACATATGATGATGAGGTGATGATGATGTTGATGACGATGACGATGATGATGATGATGATGATGATGATGAAGATGATGATGTTGACGAAGACGATGATGATGAAGATGATGATGATGATTATGAGTATGATGATTGTGGTGGTGATGATGATAATGATAATGATGATGATGATGAAGTTTTCCCTCATTGTATTGTATCTTTAGGTATACTTACCCCAACCACTATACAAGGGCGACATCATAGTCTTACAGAAAGTTTTCCACCTAATGTACCAGTCACATTTGCTCTACGGCTAGGATACGGCGGCCGTACGTCCCCTAAATAGAAAGATGCGTGCGGCGGCCGGAGAAAATCTGCGGTGGCCTCAGGGTCACCGTAGGGTGAATCCCTATATTTTACAGGCCGCAGTGGTCGCCGTGGGATTATAGCGTGGATGTACCCAGCTAGCCACCTGACGTTGGGCCGATGTCGGAATTTGGTTGCCGGATGTCGGCATATCGCCGTTGGCTCGAGGTTAAAATGTCCGCCAGCCCAACATCGTCACGACGTCATTTTTGTGATATATTGGCATAAGGTCATTTTCCGACAATGGCCCAACATCATGTCATAGCCCGAGTTGCTAGCGATCTCGGTTCGGTGTGAATCGCACCAGTTCGCCGCGAGTCAGCCAGATCTCATTGCGTACGCGATCTTTTCGGTGCCCACTATATCACGGCGACTTCCTATTGTCCCTATTTCCACGCATGCGCGCATCGTTGAGAATTAGAGCCAGGTATTGTTCGCTCTTGCTTGTCTTGACATCAGAATACGCTTTGCGAGTTTTTTTTAATAAACCCAGTGCCCACCTTGCGATCTGCGCCTAGCGATCTTGCCCGAATAGGAGCGATCCCCTGAGATCTGTGGTTCAGTCGCAAAGTGGGCACCAATGGCAACACCAGATCGCTGTAACTCGCGTCCGCAAGGGTGGTGTCGGTTGCGGACATGTTTACAAATTTCGTTCTCGATCGCATGTCGGGCGGGATCGCACAAAAAAAGCCATTTGGGCAATTGTTCATATTTCCTGATATCAGGAATTCAATCCTTGATATCAGGAATTCTGTTTTCAAATATCAATAATTAAATTCTTGATATCAGGAAATAAATTAATGATATCCAGAGTTCGATTTCTTGATATCAAGAATTCGATTTCTTGATGCCAGGAGTTTAATTTTTGAAATCAGGAATTATCATTGGTTAGCAACAGAAAATGGTTTCTTGATATCAAGAATTCAATGTTCAGTTATGCGAAACTGCTCTACAAAGGCGCCCTGCAAGAATCAATAATTCTTTTCTTGATATTTGTCTTGAATTGTTGATATCAATAAATGATTTGCGGTTGGTAACTCTTGATATCAAGAAAAGGAAATAAATGTTCAAACGGCTAGCCATGCCTCGCCAACAAATTCAGAATAAAAAAAAGTGTGAATTCCTCGTTATTGTATTCCTTGACAATGGGTGGAAATAGGGGCCAAGCTATGACCCCAAGGAGGCCAAATTGAAAAGATCGCGTACACAATGGAATTAGGCTGACTCACTGCGAACTGATGATTCCAGGGTCGCTAGCCCTATGCGATCTTGTCCGAATAGGAGCGATCCCCTGATATCTGTGTTAAGTCGCAAAGTGGGCACCAATGGCCGCACCAGATCGCACCAGATCGCCGCGAATGCGATCGAGACCAACCTGGTCGCCATATTTTTGAACATGTCAAAACCCCGTCGACCGCAACCGACACCACCCTTTCGGACGCGAGTTACAGCGATCTGGTGCGGCCATTGGTGCCCACTTGGCGACTTAACCACAGATCTCAGGGGATCGCTCCTATTCTAGCAAGATCGCTCTAGATCGCTAGGCCCAGATCGTTAAGTGGGCACTAGGCTTTATACCTTTTTTCATTTCTACTTTCGCCGTAGCAATTAGACACGCCGTAGCCATGCCGTAAAGCAGTTCCACGTCGACCGTACGTCGGACATACGGTGGCCTTGCGTTTGCCGTGGGGCTGCCCTAGGGTCTTATGAATTACAGTTGACTTTTGCGGACCCCCAACAAATTAAATTGTGTCGGCCACGGGTGCCCTAGGGCAGTATTAAGGCGGCCCTACGGTTCCCGTCGAGGCCTTGTGGTATGTGGCACATAGGTTCAGAAACGGCTTAAATATCAACAAATATATCCAAACGGAATCAATCTGGGCCCTAGATTTATTAGATGATTTTTATTTAATTTTCCAAAATGCTTACACTTTTTCAAAATTTGATAAATAGTTGTTGATGATCTCTCTATTTAATCATTATTTCAACAAAACACCACATGCATACTTTTGTATGAAAAATGGTTGAAACCAAGCTTTTTACTCAGTCGTTTGTAATTGTCTATACCCTTTATCATGATGCAGATATCACTATCAGTTTGTAATGTTATTGTGCAGGTTTTGGTTACTAAAGCTCAGCCTTTAAATACTAAACTGTACTACCCCTTTAAATAGTTGTCGATGATCTCTCTATTTAATCATTATTTTTTACGAAATGTCACATGCAATTGTTTCTTTTGTCTTTTTTAATGGTTGACACCAATGAATATTTAAAGAGTCCCTCGACTTGAGTTTTAACGGTTCTTTATGAATGATACCAGGCTTTTTACTAAGTCGTTTGTAATTTTGTTTACCTTTCGAGCATGGTAGAGTTATAACTGTTAGTTTGTAATGTAATGGTGCAGGTTTTGGTTATTAAAATTCAGTTTGACCCAAACTGTACTCTCTATACCAAAACTCAACTATCCCTTTAAAAGAAATGTGTATATTATTTGCGATTTTAGGTAACCCCAGACACGCCTATAGTTAAATAATTTAATTTTTTCTATTCCTTATGCTCTAGCTGCTAGTATCACAAAGTACCCCGGCGGACGGATTTACTCTGCAATGATTTTGGGAGGAACCATATTCCTGACGGCACTCGTATCTATACCAATAACATACTTTATAACAAAGGTGAGCTATTTTGTTACCAGTTTCACTTTTGATCGAGATGTGTGTGTTTATGTGAGCATGTATTGGTAAGTGAGAATGTGGTATATAATTAGAGAGAGTGAGCATACATGTGCATGTGTGTGTGTGTGTGTGTGTGTGTGTGTGTGTGTGTGTGTGTGTGAGTGAGTGTGTGTGTGTGTGTGTGTGTGTGTGTGTGTGTGTGTGTGTGTGTGTGTGTGTGTGTGTGTGTGTGTGTGTGTGTGTGTGCGTGTGCGTGTGTGCGTGTGTGCGTGTGTGCGTGTGTTCGAGTTATTTTGTGAAAAAAGGTGATAGAAAAGGATGAGAGAGATAAGTATCGGCTATAGATTATTATATTAATTCACATTTTCTTGTTTAATTTCAGAAAATCCTCCAGAGAAAGCGTGAGCGCAATGCGACTCTGACACATTTGGAGGGAGGCGGTGTTGAGAGTGTTGATAAGGAAGACCATGATTCCAAAGTAGTCGACGAGGATGGATATCTCGTGCCAATGAAACCAACACACTACACTACCAACTAAACACACCCATTAGCATTTCATGTCATGTTGATAATTGAGCTTTGCTGACATTAGTAGGTAGTGTATGCGATGCTATTGTGAGCAGGCGCTCAGACATTTGGGCGAAGGTGCATCGTCATCGTAATAGTAATTGAGTAGTGACAATTTGACAAATGATGTCACAAGAATAATTTCACTCCGGATAGTTTTTTTCTTAAGAGGTGGGGCTTAGCAAAATGAACAAAATAATTCCTAACATTTATTAAAACAAATAAACAATACATATTTAGGTCAAACAGTTCACAAATATTTAATGTGTACTTTAATACAGATCAACAGAATTAAGCATGTATGTGCATGTCATAGGACCATTAAGGTCGAGTTATGTTCGTGTTCTGGACCCGTTGCAGAAAGTACATTTAACATTGTGTTCCTTACCGCTCAAAATGCTCAGAGTTGGAAACTGACTGTCCAAAAGTCACTCACCACTAAATGGAATGCAAAGAACAGTCTTCCTACTAAATATAAAATTATTGTACAAGCACGGCAGGAGAATGGTGGTCGCTAAACACTTGCCAGACCTTTATTCCACAAAGCCGATCCTTTACAGAATGGATTCATGTTATCATTGCAAGCTAACTTCTTTTTATTTGTCATTGTTTGTGAAAATATCTCGATAATCTTTTTTAGTTAAAGGGTACCACCACCCAAAAATAATATTCTTATTAAAGAAAGGTAACATCTTTAGTATTCCATTCCATCAACAAGTTCACAAAAATATGTTTCCAGAAAAAAAAAATATAATTGGAAACGCATGCGTTCATGCGGTCTGAATGCGAACACTGCAATGCGTGCGGTGAATTGCAATGTGTATGCAGAGCGAACGAATCGCTCGGGAATCTATTGTCTACAAACGTACGCGTGAATAGCATTGGCGCACTCGCAAATGGTTGGCCAGTATGGAACCACGAAATAACAGTGGTTCCGTAAGTGGTGGAAATTAATTGCTTTGTTTATGAATTACACAACCCTTTGCAAAATGTTGGATATATATTTGATATCACAAAACGGTACCAAAACATATAATAATGTGTTGTTCTTTGCCTGGTGGTCCCCTTTAATCAATAAGCCTATCGAATATAGAGTTTTAATTAAAAAAAGAAGAAAACAAAATTACATTACTACATCGGCCAACTAATAACATATCCTAGACATTAACTTGCACATTTTGGTATCTTCTTGAAGCCTAATGAATTATTGCTTTTACAGTAATATATACAATATCATAATACTAACAATAACCTCTCGCGTCAATGAATATGACGCAATTTTGATTGGCCCCTAGTTGTCTACATGGGCAAAGTCTCTCGACCACCAAGCCCCACTTAAAATAGCATGCCCTTTATTTAAGTCCCCCTCCCGTCCATGACCTTCCGTTACCATCCCAAACGGAAAGAATCTGTTTTGGTTAATCAATAAGCCTATCGAATATACAATTTGAGTAAAAAAAAATAATAAAAAAAGAGTACATTACTACATCGGCCAACTAATAACATATCCTAGACATTCACTTGCACATTTTGGTATCTTCTTGAAGCCTTATGAATTATTGCTTTTACAGTAATATATACAATATCATAATACTAACAATAACCTCTCGCGTCAATGAATATGACGCAATTTTTGCTTGGCCCCTAGTTGTCTACATGGGCAAAGTCTCTCGACCACCAAGCCCCACTTAAAATAGCATGCCCTTTATTTAAGTCCCCCTCCTGTCCATGACCTTCCGTTACCATCCCAAACGGAAAGAATCTGTTTTGGTTAATCAATAAGCCTATCGAATATACAGTTTGAGTAAAAAAAAATAATAAAAAAAAGAGTACATTACTACATCGGCCAACTAATAACATATCCTAGACATTCACTTGCACATTTTGGTATCTTCTTGAAGCCTTATGAATTATTGCTTTTACAGTAATATATACAATATCATAATACTAACAATAACCTCTCGCGTCAATGAATATGACGCAATTTTTGCTTGGCCCCTAGTTGTCTACATGGGCAAAGTCTCTCGACCACCAAGCCACACTTAAAATAGCATGCCCTTTATTTAAGTCCCCCTCCCGTCCATGACCTTCCGTTACCATCCCATACGGAAAGAAAATAAAAAATAGTTCAAACATATATCATATCACACAAAACATTACATTCACAAGATAAACACATTTATCGTGGTTCTGACTTAAATCGATACTTACTCGCGATAATTTGTATTGATAACTAGATAAGACTCTCGATAAGATGATTGATCACGGTATATACGACTCTCAATAAGATGAGTGATCACATAAAACGACTCTCGATAATATGAGTGATCACGAAAAGATGACTGATCGTGGGAAAAGTCTCTCGATAAGTTGATTGATCGCGGGAAAAGACCCTCAACAAGATGATTGCTTACGGGAAAAGACTCAATAAGATTATTGATCACGAGAAAAGACTCTCGATAAGATGATTACTCACGGTATACGACTCTCGATAGGATGATTGATCGCGGGAAGAGACTCTCGATAAGATGATTGATCACGAGAAATGACTCTCGATAAGAATAATTGACCTAATATTTCGAATCGTATTTATTATTGTATGCGCTATCGGTGTATGAACAATTTTCCATTGTTACATGGGATGTTTCTACGTGTTTCTACAAAAGTACTCGACATAATTATTGTGTTAGAGTGCTGTCCATGTTCTTGCCAGCCCAGAACATTTGACATAAAGTTTGCAGCTGGGTGATTCGGTTTAATCTGCTAAAATGGCCTGGACTTTTATAGCTGCACTGATTGTAACCATTTTGGAATTATTAGGAAGTGCACTTGCAGGGGGTATGTATACTGTGATAGCTTTTCATGATACTTGTTTGCTGTGCAAGTACCAGGACAACATTGTTTTGCTTAGTTACCGTGTATATGGGGTGCTTTTACTTACACAATGTTGGGTTTCAAATTTATCCAATTTTTGCACAGCTGACAATTTCCCTCTTTTGCCTGGACATAGAATTGAGCACCTGAGTTACTCCTAAAAAGGCCGGTCTATTTGATGTCTTTCTACGGCCAGGCCTGGGGCCATTATGAAACGCCCAGTTGGCGCAGAAATGTATACGCATGTCAATTAAAGTGTATGGAATAATATGGTAAATACATTTTGTTGCTAACAAAAATTACGCTTTTTCATATTTATGGTAATTTATGCAAATAAGGTCATTAAATTCATATTTTGCCAATAATTCATATATTTCTGATAATTAAACATTGTTTTTATTTCTATATAATGTATATTCTTTAGACCATCTGGAATAATAATACAACACAATTTTTGTGTAATGACTTATACTGTATTTCTTTATTTTTGTTGCTATTTTATTTTGTTTCTAACGATGATTGAACTATTTCGAGCCATAAAACAGGAACCTAAAATTACAAGAAAACCAATTAACCGATGTTTATCTCTTTTTACACTGTAATATTCTTTTAGTAAGTAATAATTATTTATGTTTTCCAATTAGAATTTAGGCAAAAACACCTTTTTGTCCTGCCTACTCAATTTAAGCAATACAAACTTAAACATAACAATTATATACATTGTAAATAAAAGGTATAGTTGAGTTTTGGTATAGAGGGCGCATCTAAACTTTGTTTGTGACATAATGACAATTTTCAAATTTTCAAATTTGAAAGAGCATACAATTTTAATGACTAAATAAACTTTGTTTCATCAACATCGGTTCAGAAGCGACTGGAATATCCATAACACAACCATTTGTAATAACTGTGGGGCCCCACAAATATTCGATAAATTTGAACCAGCCGTTAGACAAAATAAAAAAATGCTTCCTCTTTTCAAAAATTGACAAAAGAGATTTGTTATATAGTTATTGATTATCTCTCTATCTAATCACTATTTCAACAAAACATCACATGCAAAATGTTTACTTTAAAGGGGTAGTTTAGTTTTGATAAGGTTGAACTTTAGTAGCCAAAACCTGCACAGTAACATTATAAACTAATAGTTATAACTCCACCATACTCGAAAGGTATACACAATTACAAACGACTAAGTAAAAAGCCTGTTGTCATTCAAAAAGAGCCATTAAAACACAAGAGGGCGCTTTTTAAAAAGGCATTGGTTTCAACCATTTTTCATACAAAATTATGCATGTTATGTTTTATTGATATAATGATTAAATAGCGAGATCATCAACAACTATTTAAAAAACGCTTTTGAAATCTTTTGAAAAAGTGCAAGTGTGACCTGCGAAACTGGTCCGCAGGTGTTAAAATAAATTAATCAATAAATCATATCAAAACCTAACAAATCTATCCCTGGTTCATTTACTAGAAGACTTTATGGAAAGGAAGACACTGAAGACAATAACTTAACTTTAAACTCTTTATTGAATTCCAAATATAAAACACCAAAACATAAACGAAAGCTAAAAGAGAAAACCTAAAAGCCAAAACGATAAAAACTAAAACTTTATCTTCAAACCAAAAACTAACGACTAAGACCTAAAACCTGACCGAAAACGGAAAACTTAAAGGACATAAAACTGAAACCTTAAAAAGCAAACTAAAACCAAGAACCAAAAACCTGACAACTGAAACCTGACACAACACAGTTTTATACAGATTACAGCGTAACCATCAACACCTGTGAAACAAAAGAACAAAAACATATAATGAATCAACACATTTAACTAAATCAAAGTGTCAATTACATCCCGCCACTAAATACCTGTGCAATATGAACCACTTACCAAATAACTAAGTAATCTTTAATTACAAACACTTTATAACCGTGATAACTAAGATGGTTCAGAACAAATATCTACTCGTATTCACTGTCAACTCTCACAATAATACTACGCTGAAAGCTACACTATATTATGAACTTAAATGAAGAATAATCTCACTGTAAATCTATAATTATAACAGGTGCAAAATACATCTACAAATCAAAGACAAATCTCGCTGAACATGACCACCTATCACTGATAAGTGAATTGAACACCAACTATACATTCGATATCGACTCCAACATATATTAAATAAGAAGCTCACACTCTCTTACAACCAATGTACATAATCAAATACAAACTTATATAAAATATATAGTATTCACCTTATAATCAGCAATGCAAGGACAGCTTCCACCAGCACTACACTAACAAAATGGCTTTCAGGTCCACTGGTCCAGGATCCAACTTCACAACACGGTTACTTTTACGAGGAATGATATTAGCTTTCTAACACCTCATATTTATACATTTTCTCTAAAAGCAAGATTCAAGTTGTTAGTAAACACCAAGCAAACTTGATGTAACTAAGAAAGATGACATAAAAGAAGAGGATATAACGCAGAACAAAGAGGGCATTGAACTTGTCCTGAGTTGGGCTTGGGGCTGGGGGAGTGTTTGAATAGGGCTGCCCAGCAGCTTAATACAAGGCGGGTTTTATGGGGGACATGAATAGGGGCGATGCAGGGAGGATCAATAGAGGGGTGGGTATGAATGAAAAGGGTAGACTCATAAACTGACCAACTTGGCTTTCTTCTATATTGCCTACCAACATTATACTGAGTACAGAACTAAAATGATATAACATTACGATAAAATATTACAGAAATATATATTCAAGTGTTCCATCCTATAAATATATATTACGGTACAAAATTACCACGACACAAGCATTTTTTTTTTCTTTTCTAAAAATCATCTAATTATTTGGGCCCCAAATAATTATAAGATCAGATATATTTATTGATATTTCAGCCGTTTCTGGGTCGATTTTGACCAAATAAAGTTTATTCTGCCATTAAAATTGCATGTTCTCTCAAATTCGACACTCAGTTTTTCATTACCTCACAAGAAAATTGTGATGTGCAGCGCCCTCTCTACCAAAACTAAACTACCCCTTTAAATGGTTAAAACCAAGAAGTTCTTTTGGAGCGTCCTTTTGAGTTTTAACGGCTCTTTTTTATGATAACACGCTTTTTACTTAGTCGTGTGTAATTTTGAATACCTGAAATGCAGTTTGACCAAAACTGTACTCTCCATGCGAAAACTATCACAAAAGACGCCTCAATGGTCATGATGGTTATAACTGAAATCAATACTTACGATGAATAATCAGTGGAACGTTTTTTTTTCTGGAAATAAAAGCTTTAACAAGTTATTTGACGGTTCTCCTTTTGTCTTTTTACGAATATTAACTGTAAAAAAATGTCCATC